>JAUUDY010069772.1:1663-14807 GCA_032361765.1 Panulirus inflatus
AACGTCTTACAGCAACCTCAAGAAATGAGAATGTACGATCAAGTATTAAAAAGATGAGGAGTGAAGACAATTAGCTCACATTCAACAACACTGCCTTGTCCAACAATGAAACAGAAAAGTGTCTTGTGGTTCTGTACCACACAATGAGTTCTATATGTGATTCACAGGATTAAGGATATATGAAAATGTGTGAATGTCTCTAAAGTTAAACAAGTTTTTGTGATCAATGAAAATACATATCCTCAAAACCTTAAAAAAAAACAAATTTTTCTATTCTCAGTCAACATGATATGATTTATAGGCTAGATAATCAGTTATATGAGTGTCTACAGTTGCACAGTCCAGTAGCAGTACAACTGGGCAAGGATCCCACTGGTGCATTTATGTTCAAAATGGCCCTCATGCAGACACAAATGTGAAAACTCTAAACTTATATATCTACCCTAGAACAAAACTCAAGCTATTTTCACAAAAAGAAATTGTGACAACCAAAGTTTCACAAACCCTTATATAATAAGACATTGCCCTGAAATATGAATATATCATGGTCTTAAATTTTTATGTTATGATTCAAATTCATACTAAGCTACAGAAATACCTTAATCTAAATATTCAACTTGATTTCTTCTGTTGACTCTCAGAAGCATCCTTTAACAGGTAATATAACTTAAAACTATGATCTTTACCCTTAAACACTTTAAAACATTTAATTCCTGTCATTGTAAGTTCTATAAAGGCCTTTGATTATTCAGTAACAAAACCTACAGGAATTAACAATATTGAAAGCTACACATCATGTTGGAAGAACCTCTCTTATATTCACCTGATAAGATCCTTTGGGCTCAAAAATGATAAATGTACACATAAATACTCTCTCTATAAGATCCAAAATGTAAGAAAATCTTTGTGATCATTTTCAAATGATGACCAGGAAATAAATTTTTAGCCACTGACATAATCTTATAAAAAACAGAATTCACATCTGTACATGCTGTATATGCATATCAGATACACAAAGTTAACAAGGATACCGTGCCCTCATTCTCATGCAGTCTAGCCATGCATACAGTATTCACTGCTGCAAAGATCTCATTAATACTTGCATGAAAAACATATGCACTGTCAAACATTGTGATTCTGACAGCATGATGCATAATTGAACATAAAACATACATTCAAGGTATTCGAGCAAAGGGTATAAAATCAATGATCAGTTTACATTTTTCATTGAAAGGTAGGGTATACACAGCATCATACACAGCCATATATACATAAACCATTCAATGAGGTCTTTCTACTCTACATACATTGTGCTAAATATTAAAAGAACAGATCCATCAAAAAGAATGACTACTTTCACAGCTTTATCATAGTCTATTTAATACCAGGTAACAGCAAAAGGGGTTATACAGTAAAACTATCTGACAATACTGCACTTACTTTTCATCTAATTCAGAGCAGCGGTGGGAGTCGCTGGTGACTGTATCATCACTGCCATCACTATGATCACTTAAGTCTGATGTCTTAACTAATGGTGTCTCCACAGCCATGGATGATGTTACATGAGAACCTCGTGACTGACTGGAAACAGAGAGATGGGGATTCTTGTCTTGATTAATGCCCTCTGCTGAAGAAGTGTTCATGATTCCTGAAGACACAGTTGTGTGAGCTGTTCCAGTAAGCATCCCTGACACAGTATTCACTATTCCAGTGAGAGTCCCTGAGACAGTTTGTCCAAGAGAACTGATCTGTGTCCCAGTTACTGATGGTACGGATTCAGTAAGTGTCCCACTTGCTATCATTGTATATGTATCTTCATTTCCAAGAACTTCCCAACTTGAGCCAATTACAAATGGTGACACAGTGTACGTTCCACCTTCAACATTCCCACTTGCTGAACCCCCACCACATACTGGTGTACTTGTTGGGGCACAAGGGGCACTGGCAAAAATGTGGGATGGTGACTGTGGGGACTGAGGATCAGTAGGGAGGGACGACATGCATGAGACAAGTGTGTTGGTGGAACACTCACTCCCACATGGAGATGGAAGATTCACTAAAGTCCCACCACTTCCATTATCATCTGAAAGAAATAAAAATAATCACTGATCTTCATGGTCTTTTCGTATCTATAAAGTTTAGATGTTGGGTATCAAGAAATAAGACACAAGTATATTTCCTTGTTAATTCATCTAGTAACTTTGAATTCATAGAATATAGTACAACAACAAAGAAAATTTGAAATTTCTTTTTCTGGATCATGAGACACATGAGCTAGGAGGACTTTCAGTGTCAAACTTGCCAGGGAAGTTTCAGCTGGATATCAATTAACATTACAACCCAAAATAAATTAACAAGAGAAATCTAATCACCCAACAGCAAGCTTCCTGAGGTTCATCCAATCAGGAGCCACCATACCATAACAATTACCTTCAACTCCCAAAACTGACAATGTTATCATCTTTCACTCAGCCTGCTTACAGGATGAGATTCAAAATTCAGTCCAAGATGAACAAATAAAAGGAGAAAGTGAGATGGCAATCCTAGCACTCACTCAGGAAAAAAGTTTCTTAATCATATCTGGTATTCTATATTGAAAGTGTGAATTAAAAGGACTGCGAGCCTTTGAAATGAACTGAAAGGTTACAACAGAAGGAAATACAATGACTCAAAAAACATGATGACTCAAAAAAATCTATCAATAAATCTGTGCTGAGTATAGGTATAACAGATCTCCAGTCCATATTTCTTGGGACAAGCAGTGTTACAGATCTTTCAGATTATAAATACCATTCTTTCCAGTGGACCCAGACTGATTTCTTAATATTTTTGTATGTCCAATGTCTGTCTATCTATCTAATCATCTAACAGCCATTCCCTCTGGGAACTCCCATCAAGGGATGGCCACTGCAAAGTCTCCATTTATCCATGTCCTTGCATGCCTCCCTCGCATACTCCATTCCATACATTCTTCCTCCGTTCCTCTCCCTCCAGTATTTCTCCACCTTATTTGCCCATGTCAAAGTTGCTCTTCCACTTGCACCAATCCCTTTAATTGCACTATCATACACTCTCTTTGTAAACTTCCAGTCTTGCATTCTTTCCACATCCCCAAACCACCTCAAAGTATTAAGTTTCACCCATTCTACCACTCACAATTCATTCCCTCTGCATTCCTTGCCATACCACATCTCTCGTACACCCT
Organism: Panulirus inflatus; assembly: GCA_032361765.1. Taxonomy (NCBI): domain Eukaryota; kingdom Metazoa; phylum Arthropoda; class Malacostraca; order Decapoda; family Palinuridae; genus Panulirus; species Panulirus inflatus. Next base: position 4,869 of record JAUUDY010069772.1, read on the forward strand.
TTCATTTCTTTCTTCATTCCATCTAGTCACACCACATGCCCTTCTCAAATAGCTCATTTCCACAGCCTGGATTCTTCACCTCTGTGACTCATTCCATGTCCATGTTTTGGCTACATTGGTCAGAGTTGAGAGGACTACGCTGTCCCTTGATACTCTCTTCACTTTCTTACTTAAACTACCCTTCATTATTCTATTAAGGGACCCAGTGACTCTCTCCCCTGTACTTCTCCATCCCTTGATTATGTTTGTATTGTAATGTACTGGTTGAACCTCTGTCATATGGCATTCCATGGCCGGAAACATCTATAGTTTAGATAGTTATGAAATATTTGCCAGTCATGTTGAACATCTGAGGTGTGGCATTAAATTGCCAAACTGCAGCTTGGTCTATCTAGGATGTGTGCTGGTTTTTCACATTCCCTCTGCTGTTTATTTACAACCAGGCATGTACAGTATTCTTTGTCATAACTGCAGCTTGGTCTATCTAGGACGTGTGCTGGTTTTTCACGTTCCCTTTGCTGTTTATTTACAACCAGGCATGTACAGTATTGTTTGTCATAATTCAGTGATAATTTACCCCTGAATATAGCTATAAAGAGATCAGCAACCAATCCAAGGTTTAACGGTGTTGATAAACATAAGCATATTTTGTTGTCATTACAAGATAGGGAGACTTCATTGAAAAAACTAGACAGGGACACATTTATTAAGGTCTTTGTGTGAGACTTACAATGTTTGTTCCTTATCTATTCATGATATAAAGAAGCAAAGTCTCTGCCAATAAGGAGAGTAAGAAAAGTAGGATTAGTGAAACATAGAAGGGAGGAGAGTACTGATTTGTATAGTGCATTAATTCAATGGTTTAGACTTCATTGGGATTATGATGTAAGCATTTCTGGAGAAATGGTAATGAAAGAATCTGTGATATTCTAGACACAACTTATGAATGATTGTGGCTTCAGAGATCCCTTGCCTACTATGGTTTAGCCACGACTCAACATCAGATGCACTTTCCCTTCCACAATCCTTTATATTCCAGTTCTGTACCACTTACTATTAATCCATCAACATTTCAATATATATTACTTTATCTAATATTACCATCTCCCAATACTCCTGCCCTTTCTACAGTTTTACTGGGGCTGTGCTGTCCTCTTGCCATGTGTAGTGTCTCCAGTTTTTTGTCATCTGATTGTAGTCTTTGCTTTTCTCCCTCTCTTCCTTGGATTTATCACATTTGATGAATATCCCACTGAATTCGACCATGCTGTTAAGATTCTTAAGAACTTTTCAAAGAACTTCCTGGCTTGATGACTTTGAGTCAAATGTAACCATAACTGGTTGCCCTTACATCTTGGTTATAACTACCAGTTCTCCTTTCCTTTATCATCGAAACTGCATCTGGCAGTCTCATAGTCTCCAGCAATCTTTTAATATGTATATCTTTGTTTTCTCTATCCTTATTTTCTCCTCTTTCTTCCTTATTAGGTGTATGATCTTCCAAGCCAAATATAATGTGATTTGTGTCTACCAATGTCCTGCTTTAGTACTAATCTTTCTTATTTCTAATTTTATTTTCTCCGAGATACCTCATTGTGGAAGTATCAACTTCTGTGTCTCTCTTTTAGCAAGCACTGGTCTTGTATTGTTTTTTCAATAGTTTCACTTAATTTCTTGCGTATTTCTGATTGTGTCACCCTAGTGCTATGTTCCTCTCCTTCACTCTTCATGTTCTAAACTTTTCTACCCTCTATAGTCATTAGACTCTGTGTGTGTTAGTCCTTTACTCTACCTGAACAGCTGTCGGTTATAGATTCAGTAGATTCTGTATGCACTTTTATTTTTCGTCTGTCTGAAATGCTGCCTGTGTTGCTTCTTGATTTACTTGCTCAGTATTTCCTATCAGTTTTGTGTGAAATTTAGTCCTTTCTTCTGATTGAACAGTCTCTAGTACATCCTGAAAAGACACAACAGTTTTTGTCAGCTTTTAAATGGTTTCGTCTTCTTTCCTTGGGTTTTGTATCTCTAAGTCTCCTCCGCTAGATTGTAAGTCTCCTCCGCTAGATTGTAAGTCTCCTCCGCTAGATTGGGTTTCTGTCCCATTCTATTCTCATGACTTCGATCATGATCCAGTAAATGCTTCCTCAGTTTTCTTAACACAAATTTTGATTGTGTTACCTTCTTGTCTTGCTCCTTAATGATTTCCCATAACTTCCCCAAATGCTTGCTCTGTGATTTTTTCTCTACAGTCTCCTTTTTTGCAGATCTGCTTTTAACCAGCTGGTTTTGGTACATTCCCGTAAGTGAGTTCATATTAGCCATTCCTTTCTCAAGCAGTGCTGGAAGTCTTAGATTATCCCCCAAAGTAATTAAGCTTGCTAGAGTAAATTATCCTTGAAACATGAAAAGAATTTAGATGTTTAACACACAAAGTGTTGCCTTGTGGTCTCATTGAAAAACAAATATTTCACTTCCTTTTGGCAAATTGTACTTTTTTACTCTAACTTACTATACTTGTTCAATTCACAGTGTTATCCACTTTTTCTCATGCAAATTGGATCTCCTTAAAAGAAGAAAAATAAAAGAAAAAATTCACTGAAGTTGGCAACACCCCTTCATTCAATTCACAACTAGAAAGCATCCACTCTCAAACTTCATCTCAGCTAACAGTTTGACTCACTCAAACTAAATATGTATGTATGTATGAATGATATGAGGCAGCATTACTTGACACATGTTCAAAGATTAGCTTACTCAAAAGAGTGTCTTAACCTCCAAAGTAATCCACCATCACCCTCTTAACTCTTGACACATGAAGACAACCTGTATTCCCACACAATCCTGAACAGTCAACAAAACACTAAACCTGGTAGTTATCACATAGGACGCATGCATAGAAAATTTTCTCTTTATCTCAAGCACCAACACAAAGGCCATAAATAAGTTTTGGACAAGAAAAAGAAACCCTTATCTTCCACTACAAACGTGTCATCTGCTTCTCCCTAAATATACCCACCCATCTGGTCACCCACCTTTTCAAAAGCATACATAACATATCTGCATACCATACAAGACGAAGCATATGTCTTTGCTATCTAAACTCCTTGTTTTTGGTTTCATTACTTTTCTTTGTTCTGTAATGCACAGTCTCCTCTCTGGCGGTACTATTATGGTATTCATCAGTGGAGTGACTTCTTCATATGCTGTTATTAGTGGTGTTCCTCAGGGTTCTGTCTTCTTGCTTACTCTCTTTATCCTCTAAATAAATGATCTCTCCTATTTCTAACCCTATTCACTCTTATGCTTATGATTACACTTTACATATATCAACACACTTTTCCTTTTTTCCTTCCTCTAATACTCATTCTCTTTTTTTTGCCCTGATCATAATTCCTCTCTCACTCGGACTTGTGCACCATTTTGGAGTTAGGAGGCAGTAACCTTGAAAATCTTATTGTTCTAAAAAAAGATTTTTCCCTGTATCTCTTTCGAAGAATAATTTTTTTCCTTCTGTTCAGTTTCAAATGACCACAGACCAACACTGTAGTAACATACATATGTTAGGCATAACCAAATCCAACAGTCCTGAAAGCCCCACATAATCCATATTACAAATTCTGTTTCTTAAAAGCCTGGAGTGTTGTATAGGTGCCATAAGTATTTTTCTTGTGAGTAGCTATATCTTATATATGAGAGTTTTATTCACCCAAGTATGGAATACTGCTCACACATCTGGGTTGGTTAATCCTTCCCTTCTTTACTAACAACAGTGAAATCAAAAACCTTATGCCATGGCAATTCTCTTGGCTTCACCTCTCTTCACCCTTCCCTTTCCATATGGTAAAATGTTTTGCTTTCTCTCTATTTTATAGGTATTATTTTGGCCAGTGTTCTCATGAGCTGTCTTCATGTGTCCCAACCCCTAAGGTTTGGACCCATGACATGTGTTTGGCTGCTGCTTTCCTTGAGGATTGACTGTTATGATGCCTCCTATCCTTGAACAGCTAAGCTGTAGAATTTTCTTTTGTATTTTCCTCACTATATAACCTTTCTTCCTTTAAGAGTCAGGTCTACATACACCTGTGGAGCCCTGATTAGTATTTACTCCTTTTTATTCCAACTTTTTTCTTTCACCTGAGATGACCTTGTTTGGGGCATGTTTTGCCTTTGCCATGTCAGTCACTATAAAAAAATTACTTTGTCTAGCAACTACTGATATTCAACACTTGCACACCAAAACAAAAATGCATCCAATACAATCCCACCTCACCATGCTTGGCACCCACTTCTTTGCAGCAAGTCTCACTTAAACCACTACTTAACCAGTTGCCAGTCTCCATTCTGAAATAAAAAGTTCACCCTTGCCTAACACTTCAGTAACTTGTATTCACAGATCACCGTGTTCAGACATGATATTGTCAAAATTCACACTATAATGACTCGAAAAGCAAGCACCAAACAACTGCTTCTCATCCCAATCCAGTCTTCCATTCCTTTCCACCAGACATACAGTCACAAGAAACTATGCTCTATAGACCCAAACAAGTTACACCATTTTGGCTGTGCTCTGGACACCATCCCTGATGCTTTGAATACACTGAACATCTGCAACTCAGATGTTCTGCATTCACCACAAGACAAACACACATCACCTCACTGCTGAATCTAGTGTCTAAACTAATAGATGTGGCCAGCTTCCCGAGCACTGTGGGAGTCCCATAGAAGGGGATCCTGGTGCAGGAAAGTAAGGCAGGTTTAGGCTACATGCCTTTGTAAATGGAACTTTGGTTAAAGGTGGGAAATTATTTACACAGAGAATATGTATAGAGGGTAAGAAAGAATTATTTGAACTTTCTTTAATATGTAATCTAATTTTTAACTAGAAAGATATTTTGAGTAAGCACAAATGAAATATGATATTTTCCAACAGTTACCAGTTAGTGGTGGTGGGTGGTGGTGCTGGAGGATGTGCTACTGCTGCCAAATTTTCTTCCAAACTTGGCAAAGGGAAGGTAGCTGTAATTGAACCTGCTGATGTAAGTTTTCATATTCAATCATCTTGAACATTCAAACCTTTATGATATGATATGAAATTTACTGAATTATTAAGTATATAAGTTTGAATGTTATGCAACTCCATCATTCATTTTGATCATTTTGCTTTTCAGCTACATTTAAAAGCCTACTTTATTTTAGGGTAGAATTAGTTTTTTATTGTTTTATCCTGAAGAAACAACACATATCCACATCAAAGATTTTGTATTCAAGATTGGACTTGCACTTGAGTCTGGATTTCCATCCAGATTTTATGTCATTTGGCGAGGATATAATCATGGAAAACTTTGACTTGAAATGATTAACTTGATGATTCGAACGAAGACCAAGTCAAGTCTTGTTGATATTCATTGCTTGAAAAGATAGAGGATTGTTATTCTTTTTTATACTTAATCGATAAAACCCCATTTCAACAAGTCAAAGAATTAAACTAAGCTGAAACGGTCGCTTAGAGCTCCTAGATATCAAGTGGAGCCCCTAGCGACCCAAATATAAATAAAGGAAGTACATACGTCTAATCACAATTACTTTTATCAATTAAACGAAGCTTTTTTTTTTATGAATCCGCTTTTGAAATACCCGCGCCAAGTGCCAGGGTGTCCATCTGGTGGTGAGAGTAGCAACTATACGTTATTATGAGTTTGATGTTTGTTGTTGCGGAATGTGCCTTTTTTCTATCTTCCAATCTTGGTAAGTTATCAATGGAATATCTATATATTTACTGTAGGAAGGTGTTACCTAATAGGCCGCGCATAGTGTAATTGAAGCTTCAAGCAACTTTTAGATTTAAGTATCATGAACGAATTGATAGATATAAGTTAAAGGTCGAGTGTACCGATATATGAAATCGATTCTACCCTTATTACAGTTTTGGATTATCCAGTTGGCACTCCATACATATTGTTACTTTACTGAGAACTATATAAGTGGTTATTATATGCAAATCTCAAGCTCGTAAAGAAATCCAACTTGACATCATAGCGTCCAAGAGAGAGTTATCTTTCAGAAGCAGATAAAAGGAGAATGCAGACTCGTCCCTTGTCAAAGGCATATGATTTTTTTTGTTTTCAATCTCTAATTCCTTGTAAGCTACATCGCCAGCGGTACTGCGGTGTGTTGTAGAACTATGTACATTGAGAATTGCCAGGGAGAATATGTACAGCAGTCTAGCTGGATAACTAAACCATCATCCATATTAGTTACGGTGGCCAATTCACCAACGTTCGCTAGTTATTTACACCTTGATAAATAATACAAAAAAGAAAGCTAAAAATCTGATTTGTCTAGTTAGCCAGCTAGCATATTACACCTTGATAAATAATACAAAAAAAGAAAGCTAAAAATCTGATATGTCTAGTTAGCCAGCAAGCATATTAAGTGGCTAGTTTTCGCCAATCGCTACAGTTTTACTTTTTCTAGTTTTAAGAACAAGGTTATATAGTGGCTTACTACGCAGTTGTCACCTAACCTCCTATCTGCATATTCAGAGTCTTATAACGTTAGCTAATGACTGAGTAAACGAGCTTGAAAACAAATGTATTTCAAGTGTTATTTTTTCAACCCAAAACTGACGCGATTTCTCGCAAAGGCATTGTATATTAGTCCTCTGAAATATTCTATTAAAGGTGTTATAGTGACTAAATACAGTTTGTTGTATCAGATCAATTATACCAATTTATTCTTAGGCATTATATCATGATGTGTTAAAAATAATCGGTACACAGCCCTTTTTTTCTATGCGAGTTTTCCACGTTACCACGGTAGTGCCAGGAGCAGACGTAGAAATGGCATTCATTTGTTCACATTAATTGTCATATATGATATACTAAAACCAGATTTCCCTCTCAGACTTCGTGGTTTCCCCTGACCACTTCATATGCCCATGTTCAGCTCACTGATAGCACATCGCCTTCTGCACACCAAATCACTCCAATTTGCTTTTATTTCATGCACGTTTGCCCCCTCCGGAGAGTTCAGGATCAAATTGGCCAAAGCGATTTCACTCCATTCCATTTCGTCCTCGGTCTATCCAGCCTCCCTGTTTCCTACACTTCTGACCCCTATGCCCCGTATTTTTAAAGACGAGTGGTACCCGCTCTCTCACTCTCCACTGTTAATTTGTATCTAAAATGAAAGTATTCGATGCGGGAGTCTGCCGAAATTTTTGGATTTGGGGAAAGATGTGATTGCAGAAGCACTCTACCACAATCCCACAACTTTTGGAAGGTGAGGAAAATATGGAAAAGAGGAAATTGTATAGAATTTTTTGTAAAAATTATTACAGCCTCAATAATGAAACCGATTTATGTTGAGGAAATTTTATTTGTAAATGTTTTCTGTGTTGATTGACAGGCCTAGAATGTGTAAGAGAATTTAACTCAAATTAATTGGATTATTTGATGTTAATATCTACATGAAGTGTGCCAAATTTTTGTTTTCATAACGGTAAAAATATCTTTTTAGTGTTAACATATAGATTTATATTACTATGAATAACGTACAACTAAAGATTCGCGAACTTGCTTTTCGCAGTAGACTTTAGAAATTTCACTTCCAACACATTCGCTTCTACTTTTGTATGTACTGCCCATGCGTCGCATTCGTTTAACATATTTGCCCTCGCTGACAGTGTTCTCTTTTTTCACACACTCCTTAGTGCACCCGGGACTTTTGTTCTCATGTCTACTCTCATGTATCTTTATCACTTTCACCAGGTTCTCTCATTCCAAATTCACACACCTGCAAAATCTCATTATTTTATTTTTACTAACATCAACTCTCGACTTCCTTCCTCCACACACTCCCAAACTCATACAACGGCTTCCACACCTGACTTTAAGTCTGCCACCAGAGCCGCGTCATCTGCAAACAGCAACTGACTCATCTCCCAGACCCCTGATCCCCAACCAACTCCTGTCTTCAAGACCCTCGCATTTACCTCAATACTTTATCCGTAAACAACCTAAACATCGTGGTGATATCACACACCTCTGACGCAAACCCACCTTTGTACAATGGCACTCTTAAAGCATCCTGCCAGTCCTCAGGCACTGCACCTTGAACCATACATACTCTAAAAATTCTAACTAATCAACAACAGTGTCACCCCTTTCTTGAGAAATTCAACATCATTCCCAACCAGTCCAGCTGCTTTCCCGCACTTCATTTTATTCAAGGCTTTCACCACCTCTTCTCTTTTTACTAAACTTTTTGCCATGACTCGCTCTGTGTATCTCCGCATCCCAAACACCCTACGTACATCTTCCACCCTATCGTCTACGCATTCACCAATCCTTCAGAATACTCTCTCCATCTCTTTACCTGCTACCACTTCCCTCTTCTCACTGTTCCTCTCATTTCTTCTCTTGTTCTACTCACACTACACTCGTTATCCATTTTCTTGTTACCTCAAGTTTACCGAGACTCTCTCAACCCATCACTCATTTATCCTTTTTTTTTTTAAGCCCCTTCACCTTTTTGACCTCCTACTGTTTCCGCTTGTACATCTGCCAGTCACTCGCACTCCTTCCTACAGGTAGCACCCACACAACCTTTCATTTTCTTCTTCCCCAGCGACTTCACTTCCTCATCCTCAACACCTTTATCTCCCTGGTGTAGAACTGAGCCCCGGTTGAAGTTCGGTCTGTGGACGGTGCAGTAAAGACAAGGAAAAACTCGTATTTATTCTTACCACTTAAAACACTATCACATTGTCAGTGATAGTGGCAGCTGCAGAGCAGAGCTTCACAAAGTTGAAGCTCATTAAAGCATACATGAGGTCATCAGTGGCTCTTAGATCGCCAAAGTGTTTATTGACTACGAAGTAGAAATTTCCTGGAAGACAACATGGTTTTGGGATCAAAACTAACTTCAGAGTTCTACGAGAGATTGAGCTCCTTTCAGAACAAAAGTTAAGGCTGGTTGGACTGGGTATTTAGGTTCCCAGAAAGCATTAAAGAATGTACCTCATGGAAGACTGACCAAGAAGCTGGATCACCAAGCAGGAATAACAGGAAAAATTCCTACGATGAATAGAAGATTATCTAAGTGGGATGGAACAAAAGATGCATGTTATAGGAGTCTTTCCCAAATGGGTTGAGATGACCACTGGAATTTTACGGGATTCAGTTCATGGACCATACTCCTCTTGATCTATGGTAATGGGTTAACTGAAGGTATGAAATCCTTCCTGAATATGTTTGTAGATGATGCAAAAGCCACGAGAAAATTAAAAGAAAGGAAGATTGCACCAGCTTACAAGGAGACTAAAACAGACTCCATAATTGGCCTGAAACTTGTTTGATAAAATTCAACCCGAGAAAAAATACTGACAATAGAACAAAGCGAAATATAGCCTCATTATAATCATTACCTAGTAGAAAATATGCCTCAGGAGTCTACCACGTCCGTAACTTATTGAATCTCACATTAGAATAGGGATACAAACTGTCTGCTGGCAAATATCAGAATAGCTTCCAAGTAAATGGATAAGGAACACGCTATTCGTAACCTATAAGAGACCAAAACTAACATATGCTTCTCAGGTTTGCTAACCGCACCGAAAGAGGCACAAAGAGTGCATGAAGAATGTCCAGGGGAGAGCAACAAAGATGGTACCAAAATTAAGAGAGCTGAGTAATAGGGAAAGGCTGGAAGCATTAAACTTGCCCACCTTGGAAAAGAGAGGTGTGACCAGATCACAATCTTTAAGTATTAACAAGTTTGTAATAATTATCTATCATTTAACAAAGTCAATATATCAGTTAATATATCAATTAAGTTAATCAGTTAATGTCAAAGTTCAGTATCATCAGTTGCATATCTAATCATACCTTTTTTTAATTCATAGTACTGTGCTAATTTGCAGGTTATGACAAAAATATT
>JAUUDY010069882.1:0-14803 GCA_032361765.1 Panulirus inflatus
TCTCTCTCTCTCTCTCTCTCTCTCTCTCTCTCTCTCTCTCTCTCTCTCTCTCTCTCTCTCTCTCTCTCTCTGATATTCTTTAGGGTAGGAATTATCGGTACAACCCTCCTGGATACAGAAAAGGTTAGTAAAGGCTGTGCAGTAATTCAGCACTTCTGTAGTAGGCAACTTTTACTCCTCGCGCGAGGCTGCCACAGGAGAGGTGATTCGTACCTTGGTCGTGGTGCTGCATGCTGAAGGAAGAAGGCATTGTCGAGGTCTCATGTTTGTGCTGCAGGAGGGAGGAGAGATTGCTAAGGTCCCATGTTTGTGCTGCAGGAGGGAGGAGAGATTGCTAAGGTCCCATGGTTGTACCGAGGTTCTGTTGCTTTGCTTAAGGTGTTGCTAAAGTTCTGTGGTTGTGCTTCATGAAGGCGTTGCTGAGATCCTTTTGTTTTACTCCATCGGGAGAGAGATGGTTTTTTTTTTTTTTTTTTTTGAGATTCCATAGCACTGCTGGAGGAGTTAAGAGGCGTGGCCAAGGCCATATGACTGACTGACTTGACATGACCTTCATGGCTGGACAGTGGATCCAGGGTGGTGATGCGCAGCTTATCAGTACCGCAGAACACTGCAAATGGGTCATCCACACCAGGGTGTAAAGTATGATTGCGGCCAAGAAAAGGCTGTGAAGCGATGTGCCATTCACGCTGTCCGAGATGTGATTTATGGCTCCTGCTGGAGGGGCTTTGCAGTGATTTCGGGGAGATTAGCTGCACAAGGCAACTAGGTCTTTCATGCCGAGCTGCCAATATGAGTCCCACGTGGTCGATGGATGCAGGCAAGAGGGACATTGTAGCTAGCTGTGCACATTTCTTTCAGGGTTTATTATTATGCACTGCCATCTGAGATTTGTTCACTTTGCATAATTAAAGTTTCAGTTTATTACAACAAGTTCTCGGTAATACACATTTTCTGGTACTGTATTAACTATATAAACCATCAGCTCACTGCTGATGAAAAATAATAGTAAATTGTTCCTTGTTTCACAATGGGAACAGGAGTATCTAGTCATTTTAAAAGTACTGCATAAAGTATACTAAAAACAATGGAATTGTTCGTAAGAAATTCAGTCTTTGAATTATTTTTACCCCTTTCATTTTTGGTGGGACAATTAAGTGTGAAAAAATATGGTTCATCAGGTGGTTCGCATAAAACATCGGAAACCATCAATTTTTGTCATTAATGAAGATCCCTCATTTACAGCTATGGAAGGGATAACAATGAAGTTCAGGAGACAGAGGTAATCCTTGCTTGGTGATGGAAAAGAGTAAGAGACGCATTTTAATTACACGAAAATTGGCAAAGAATGGTAGGCTGTTCATGGAGAAAGTGGGACAAGACGATAAAAATTCTGAAAATGTGTTTAGACAAACTTTTACTAGCATTTCATTGAACACTGGACATAGGGGAACAGCTGCACCATTAATCCTGGTTCTCATGTTCATGTACAGAAGCTTGGATATCATCAGTTATACAACCCGACCCCTTCGGATAAATGCAGTCATGCAGTTTTGAGTTTATCGCTTACAAGAAGCTAACACAGGAATCAAAGAAGTACCCAAATACCAGAAAATGAAAGGAATTAAACTTTTCACAGCTGAATGAACCTGGTAAGAACATGAACTAGAAATGAACATCCAAGATCAGAGTATGGGATAGAGTTATAAAGTGTCTTGTAAGCATTCAATGAGGGTAATATGATGGTGCAAAAGGTGAGTCGGATCACAGTGAGGAAGCACAGAAGAGAGAAACAGTTTATTGGAACATATCAGAGAGCCAGGGTAATTGGAGAGTCTTTAGAAAATGTGAATGGCACAATGGCCTTGTTATGTGGTCAAGATAAGGAGCATTACCATTTAATGAATTCAAGAAGAGCTAACTTCCAGATTGCATTCAGTCAGAGATACAGTAAATTACACAGATCTAATACTACCAGTACAGGACAAAAGAAGTGATAGAAAGCATTCAGGTTGAGTTAAAAATCCTGATTCATATAAGATGCATGACCTCAACTATATCTTTCTTCTTTACAATTTCCACTCACATATTCCTCAACCTTATAACCTTCTCCCAGAATGACAAATGCTCCTGATAAAATACTGACAAAATTTTGTAAATCCACGGCTGTGAAACTTGTTTTCATAACCTTTCCCAATACTCCATTATAGAATTATAAAAAAAATCATCCATGTTTTACCTCAAATTTAAGCTTAAATTTTTCATAAACTTCTGTTATTCTTATCAACCAAAATCCTAAACTGCCTTAAATGGCCTACCCCACACCAGAAACCTTAATGAGGGAATGTTTTGTATGGGGTAACAATGCATAAAAAATAAAAGATAATTTAGTTAAATTTTATTTTATAAATTTGACATGAAATTTTGCCCTTATCATTAGCACACATCTGTACAAAATTAAGGAAAAAGTTCTGGTCTTCCAATAGACAGTCACTGTTGAGAAAATAAAAATCAGTGCAAGCAAACTTTGAATTTATGTACATCATAATATCATGAAGGACATGTGACATGAATTCTATCACTAAAAGTCTGCAAACATTTAGAAAATGAACACCAGCTCAAATCTGATGACAAGAGTGTGTGTAGGATATTTTTTAGTGAAAAATAATATTTTCAATGAGACACTGTTGAAGGTGCCATGTGATTTACTGTAAGCAGAAAGAGAAAAAAGTCAAATTAACATAATCAGATACTGAAACATTTTAAAATGTTTGTATCCCTAAAATTTGTTGATTAACCATTTATTAGTGACTTAATATTGCCTTTTTAATGATGTATTCTTCAAAGCTACAGCCACACAGCATCTACAATACCTGCATTACTGTTGTAGGTCAATGTCTCACCCTTGTTAATGACCTCTTCCCCAGGAAGCTCGTCAGTTTATAGCATTACCACAGATACACTCGGATGTTATTCCCTGAATATTATTAAAATGTTTAACAATCTTCTTTACATATGTCATAATAAATATGTACACATACACAACTCTGTGGGGGTAGAAGCATAGACATGAAAATCATAGTAACAGACTAGATTATTTTAAAGCATCCATGTTACATAAGTATACCAGTTTAACTTGAAACAACCACTGATTATATACTGCATGGTACTTTAGCACTGAATACATATACCTATACTGGATTGTGTATGTAGTGTTATATATTTTAACAATATAAAAAATACAGTTTTCATATATATATCTTTTTTTATGTAGAGCCATTAAAGTAATATGATTCTGGATTTTGCTGAATATTTCATAGAATTACAATGCTGCATCAGGAGTTGCAACATTTTATAGAAAATAACTACAACTAAGATACCTGCATATCCAAACTGAGGCCACAGACAGTATGCAGTCACATGAGTTGACACATGGGCATAGTACAGTAGTAGACACTTGATATTGTAATTAGACAAAAAAATTAACACTGTGACTGCAACTGAATGTTTAGACTGTAACCAGAATTTAAGAGAATTCTGTGTGTATTAATATATACAAGATCTAATCTAAAATATGAAAGTTTCGAATATGATTTAAATATATGTGTATTTGATTGAATATTATATTTTGTTACTCTTAAAAAGCTATTAATATAGTTAAACCACATACAGAATGCTACCAAATTCTAGTTTTGGGCCCATATTCTCTCTTCATAATGTAGTGTTTCGGAGTCAAAACATTTTATAGGTACCTTTTAGGATAGAGATTTGCCAACTACTTTAAAAGCTATTTCAGAAAAATCATTTTAAGTGCTATGCCAGTGAAAACTAGAACATGGGCCAATGTGCCACAACATCAAATATATTTTAGTTATACAGTAATTTTAATATTAGACCATACAGCAAGCTCATACTGTACCATTCACTCAATATTATTTGATGGTTGTGGCACACATCTATAAGGCACTTCAATTATCATTTCACTGTTTTCTTTAGCATCTTTCAAAAATTTATGGAGCACAAAAATATCCTAGAAAAATCTATCATTCACTGCTTGTGAAATCAATTATAAAAATAATGCTAGGTATATTCCCAAAGACAATATACAGGGAACCTGACACAGCTGAGCAAGGTTGTGACAAAATATACAAAGGGACAAAATCAGGTCTCTCCTTAGTGAACATAAATATAACATGTGAAAAGACTGTTTAATAATGGATTCAAATTCTGTTGAACTCAAATACATTTCATCTTTAATTAGACAAAAAAAGACCTGATATTGTTTTCTGCTGTGGAGGGTCAGTCCTTCCTGGTCCAAGAACACCAAAGAAATCTTAGTTTTAAAGGGAGAAATTTTTTTGCAAGGCTGTATTCTACAGAAGGGTGTGTGGAGAGACTCCCTGGGAAATAGTAATGAGAAGTTGGACCTTTTTGGAAGACTATCAGCTTGTCTCAGACTGCTGGGTAGAAGGAAGCTCACAGGCACAGCCGGTGAAGGGCTTGAGATGAACAGCAGATGTATATAGGAACAGCAAGTGACAAGTTCAGGATCACACGTGTAGAAGACTGTTACACCAGAACACTATTTACACACACCTTTGGCACAAGGTGCATCACAGTGATGACTTACACAAATTTTTAAATTATGTGACTGTCAAGGGCATTCATTCTTGTAAATCACAGTACCCTTATAAGCACTTTCGTGACCTGAGGTCATAATCCACATCATTTGTGTATTCAGTGACAAGTTACTTCAAAGATTCTAGGTAAAAGTCAACACAGTGGTTGGATAAACAGCCTGTCACCAATCAACATAAGAGTTCCACACAAGCACCTGTAGGTGATGCCACATCTCCGGCTGGCCATAACATTATCTGAGGATGATTACCATGGTAAAAGTAATCACTCGAAATATCGAGAATCGTTATCACGTCGGTCGATCGATGAATTGGAGGAGCCAGGCTGAGACGTCCCTCCTTCTGGTGCAAACAGGAACTCGGGGATTATTTGAGAACAGCAGGCATCCCTTCAGCAGACCTCTTCTACTTGGCTTCTCATCAGTGATGAGACATCCTTTCTAAGAATTCCTTTAGAAGAATAACCTCAAACTGTGTAACAAGCACGTCACATAGGATACCTTCCCAGTAGCGTAGCACAACATGGCACTAATCGTACATTATTCCTTTAATATTCAGTTATGTACAGTTTCCCCGAAACTGTAATTTTGCAGACATGGAAACCAAGGATCAGTTTTTTAATATAATACTGCCAGCTGTAGTTAATATAACGAAAAAAATTTCTACTAGCATCTGCGATTATATAATTATGACATGAAAAAATACATTGATAGTGTGTGTTAGAAAACACCAAATACAGGTAACTGAATCAGATAGTCCCTCAGTGCAGTTACATTTTGGATGAAAAGATCAATATGTTCACATTTATCATGCAGTCACAGATGTTTAAGGTACTGTGAGCTTCTATTTTTAAACTTTGCCAAAATTATTATGTTGTTGTTTTGTTCGATAGGCATACATTTAAAAAAAATCAACCAGGATTACATAGCTTCTTAACAATGACAAACTAGCATGACTAGGATGAGAGTGCCAAATTTTGGCAATACTGTAGAATATAAAGATAGACCAGCCTTATACCACCTCAAAACTGGGAGATTAGTAAAGACATTGGAATACTTGCAGTCTCACACTGCCACATTTTGGTACTGAAAAAAATTTAAAGGCATGCTTCCTTGTTACCTGGTATGACAACATGTATCAATGTGAAGTATACAGCCAGCATTTTGGCACCAGACTGGGGTATTTTATCGATCTGGAACCTACAAGTTTAAAAACTTATTTGCTGCCAGAGCCTGGGTAATAATACATGACTGCAGGTGCTGGGAGTTGCCATCTTGCAGCATGCATTTCAATCAACTGAAGGAGGGTTTTCCGAACAGCTGGAACTCTCACAGTGGTGAGGAATGCATCACGTGCAGCACTCATCACCCTTGCCATTTGGTGTGGCAGCTCTACTTCAATGTCCTTCCCCAACCCCGTCAATACAAAGAAGAGACATTCAGTCTGTGGATGAAAGAAAATGGTTATGCAACGAAAGAATACCAAATGAAAAGCATTTAGTTATACCAACCTAAATATGTGATGCCATTTTACACATTTTGTAGTTGGATGGACAATTTACTTAGCAATTAATATTATAGATAAATTTTGGTCATATGTGATATTCTCATTAGCCAGCTGTAATCCTTAACTTTTGTTTTTATCAAAAGAAACACTAATAGTGAATGGAAAATATACCAATCTACCAAACAATTTACACAGTACTATATCAAATTTTTCCAAAAGAATAAGATATTAAAGCATACTAGTACAGAAGTACCTCGGCAAGACTGTTTACTGAATTTTCCTTGAGGCAAACTTGGCAGCATTGAGCAAGAAGGGTGAGAAGCAGTAAACCTGGTGGTGTCTCACTGTTCCTCATGCGTTTTGTCATCAGCTGGACGTGGCGTCGCTTGAGCTGTACAGTAGTAGTTATAAATACACGTTTTTATCATAGTCTTTCGTTTTATCATCAGATTTTACTGAAACAAATGGGATGTATTTGATGAAATAATTAAATGTACCTCTTCCATCTCCCAATATACCATAATTTTCTCTGCATAAAGTGTCCCATGCAGGATTTTAAAACTATATGAGACATCTCTTTACATAGTACCTTGCTCTTTCCTCTCTAGCATACATCCATCCATCTTGTGATCAGTTTCCACCAACACCTTTCACAGATAACACTCACATATATTCCTTTTATCAGTTTTTCCATTTCCACACCATACTAAATAAATCACTTGTTTTATTTACTGTTAGAGATTCATGCAAAAGTTATCCATTCTTAACTCTTAACACTTTGAATGCCACAACCCTGTCTGGATATTTTTTTTACTGCTTGTGTATGTTTTTTCTAAAAGTACCCATCTTTAAGTCCAGCATTTCACAAACATACATTAAAGTAAAATGTATTGTTTTCTTATATGTCTCTCCACACACTTTTTTAAGTAATTCTTTATATGCAGCAGTAATATGCCTTATTTTGAACTCTATTTTTTGTACCATATCCTTCACTTTTTTATCCCCTATCAAAAAGAATATAGTTCAAGACTTAACTGAATCATGCTATATTTCATCCAACTCAAAAACTGAAGTAAGCATTACAAGTAAGAAAGACATACACCTGTCTTCACTCAACCACATTCTACTTTGTCCATCTGTCCTATGTTGATCTCTAATTATGCCATATCCACTAAACCTCAGCATAAACCACTGAAGAAAGAAGGATAGCAAAATACTTACCAGAAGTTGATAGCTTCATCAACCCTATGACAAGGATAATTGTACAGTATATTATTACTGTACCAGGGTTCTTTTTATACCTGCTCTGAGGCACCATCAGAGGTTGAAGGCAAAAGTTACTGGCAAGCCAAAACCTAAGAGCTTCAAATTGTTCACAATGAAACCTATAGAGACTCATCACAGTCTATGAAGGTACAACTACACTTCAGAACTAAACATGCGCTGTTTAACAGATAATTTTGAATTGGAATTCAGATACTGCAGAAGTCTGAAATACATCTGGATGATTTTTTTAGAGCTGAGAGGCAACATAAATGAGACTTGTTTGTTGTTTTTAGTGGTGAAGAGGAGCCAGTGGTTGGATCCCAATCAGAAGTGAGATTGAGATTAAGCCATACCATGGTCAACATTGGTACTCTGTATTTATTTTTCTTTGGAATTGTTCCTATAAATTCTAAATGGCAAATTAGGTAGTCCTAAATAATAAATTTGTCTTACAATTACTTTAGCATAATTCATTCAGAACAAAGAATACACATGATGTGCTTCTGAATCTATTTTCTCTTTTGGTCTCATAGATATTGCCACTAATTTGTAATATGAATGGCAGAAATAGAGTGGAGAAAAATAAATCAATAAATTTATACTGTAGCTAATCACATTTTGCATATCAAAGTGAATGATGCATGTAAAATAAGAGAGAAAGAGAAGAGAGGAGTTAAGACATATTTCATGAAAATACTTCCTTTCTGTAGGTCTCAGTACATTTATGTGCTGAGAAGACTTGAAATCAGTGTTCATGAAATATCTATAGGAAAAAATTTTGCATGTTGTTTATAAGTAAAAAAATGAAGCAATAGACTTCTATTTTCACTGTTGTAACAGATATCATGTTTGTTTCCCCTATATCTTCTCTTAATTCCTACCTGTGTATACATCTCATTAAGGAACGTCATGTATGCAATCCATCGTGGGTGGGCAGGGACAAAACCTGGGTAGGGTGCTGGTGGGTTGTTACGTAGAAGACGGTCCCTTTCCTGGAAGTACTCCTGGCATGTGTTTAGAAGTGACTCCAGGAATGTTTCGTTCTTTTCCTTCTGCAGAATGTATCGGTACATTAAACATGGAGGCTAAGTATTTTAGATTCATTGTGGAGTGAAAATGGATGAGAAAAAAAAGGATAGATAATTTCTAAAGTTCTTGCAATTAAAGAAATCAGAAATAACAGAAAATGCTAGCCAAAACTCCTACAATTATATATGGAATGAGAAACATTAGCATCTAAAATCAGAGTGAATACACAAATATTAAAGTTATGGTTGAAGATTTCACAAGAAAGATACTGAAACATAATAGCACTAACAATAGCACTGAGACAACATATGTTAGCATTCCATAAACCTCAAAGAGGTAATAAACAGACATATGAATGACTGACACTAGAATCCTGACAGTACTTTGATGTCCAAGAATTATTGGACGACTTTAAAAAGTAAAGAAACATACATACATCAGGCAGTGGACCATTTTCCTAAACTTAAATCTTTCCCACTTGCATCATTTGTGACACAGGCCAGTTGTCATACTATTTCCTCTCTTGAGAGGACTAGGCCACAGTTGCTTGGCACTGCCAAAGAATACCCTCCCACTCTGATATATTTAAAATTTTACATCTGACCAGTTTTCTTAATCTATTATCACAAACAAACCCATATTAACAGATGTCTGAGTTTCAAAGGGAATGTATGCATCATGATTGCAAAATGTATGATGTAAATTTTTTTCTTCTGAAGCTGAATATTTAAGATTGTCTAAGACCACAGTATTACTGGAATGAGAGCTTCCATAGCATATAATTCTGAGCCTAAGTATATTCTTTCCGCTAAAACTAAATCACACTGGTTTTAGTCATTTAACTATAAACATATGAAATAAAGTAAAAGATTTCATTTAAGTTCAAACTTTTTGTATCTATCTATCTATTAACAAACATTCTAAGTGATCTTGCCTCAATGATGGAAATGCAGAGTCTGGCTGCAGGCTCTGCATGACGAGAGGCCTCTACCACTCGAGTAAATACGTGACGCACGACTTCCATCAACTGTCGAGCACTGACACTATTTGGGTCTGCCAAGACAAGAAATACATTAGTGGCCTTTTACTGCATGTCCTGGGATTTATCTGAGAAGGAACAAGGGTTTCATTGACCATACTAGGTTATTCTGTCATGGAATGGAGATAGTCTCCAGCTGTGTACTTGGATCAACAATACTCTTTCAGAATCACATGAATTATATCCCCTGAAAGTGCATCAGGAGAGAGATTTTGGCTTTCATACTGTGACTCAACCACTATAAATTTTTGGGTTCTTAAGTTTTGAAAATATCAAAGACCTGACCTAGGTAGTTAGTAAATTCATTTTTTTTACTATAAATATAAATCTTTCAATAGGATATTTAAATTATTGTAAACATCAATCATTCATTTCCTTACATGGAAAGTCATGCATTGGACAAATACTCAAAGTGGTATGTCAGACATCATTCTGAGATAACATAGTATCCCAGATTCACTGTACAAAATCTTGATGTTGAAAAACCAATTGATTTTTTCAATAACAAGGCATTTTATGATTAAAAATCTATTTCCTGTCAGTGAGTTTCAACACTTTGCATATGTTCATGAACTTTATCCATATTAAGATTATTGTTTTGTTATTCTATAAGGACTGTTAGTGATATACTCCTGTTTGTGACTCGGCTCTGGTCCTCCAAAGGTCTATGGGGCTTAGCTCTGGAGAGGGAACTCTAGTTTTAGTGCACAATACATGACAGCTTATAGAGATGATAATGGCAACTGAGGCTGTTCTTCGTTTGTTTCTTGGGCTACCTCGCAAAGCAGGAAAAGGCAAAGAAGTATGAAATATATATATTTTTCTTAAAGTTTTGGAGTGCACAAATACTTCCATAAAATATGGCCTTAAGTTATATATATATATATACTCTTTGTCCTTAGGGGTTACTTTTTGGATTGAGAAAACCTGAAAATTGTTACAATAGATTTTCTTACCATTCATGGCTTTTGTTATAGAGTTTTGGACATCAGGTGAGAAGGGCCCCAAGTCCGGCATTGTAGTAGTTGGAGTGGAGGCCTCAAGCAGCTGGGAGGCTCGTAGGTCTGCTGATCCTAATGACTTGGATCTCTTGATACCTGGCTGGTTAAGGATTCCAATTGCCAGGGAAGGAGGGCGGGAGATTGGTACAGACTGTGGAAGATGGATTTTGTGCCTATGAATAGAATTGGACACTACGATACAAAATTCTTATCTACATCAGTGTGTCTCTATGAGCCAATACATTTCAAAAGTAATTAACCATATAATTGTACAAGCCCATTTTTGACATAGTGTTCCTGAATATTTCTGAATGTTTACCTGTTCTGTATTTGTCATCTTATTTCTCTAGGTTAGGTGAAAGCCAGTGCAGGACATTCTGTAACAATGATGCATAATCCAGCTTCATGCTACATCGGTGTATTTGCAAAATACAACCCACTCTCTGAGTTGTAATGTTAGCCCATGCACCTTGTGGTACAGTATCTTTTGGTGATAAGGTAATAAAGCATGAAGCCCAAACACAAGCATCTTTTATGCTAGATGTCATGACATGGAAATTTTTTAGAAGTGATTTATGTGAGGGGCTGAAAATTTGTGTGAACATGCTTACATCTGATATGAAAATATTAGTTAGGGGACAATATATTCAGGAGTGCAGAGGCATGGATAATAATTTGGATAAGCTATAAGAATGGGTGGATATATGACTCATGACCATGTAAGATCATGATGGGGAATTGATGTAACAGACTACTTTATGCCTACATTTTAGGAGGAACCAGGTTAGAAGTAAATTATGCAAAAATTATCTGGGAAAGGATATGACATCAGAGAAGCACTTATAGCAACAATGGAAGAAAAGCCAATATGATGGTAGCCTTCCAGTATACAGACAAAGATATATTTAAAAAGATTTTTATGACGCATTAAAAATGAACTGAAATATGCTGCAAAATGGCCTTCTCATCTGAGGCACAAAAAGACGATAATGACAAGAGTGAAATGCTCAAAATGGTCAGAAGAATTAGATGTTTTTTCAAGTAAGACTAAAAGCATATGAACTACTTAAGACATCTGAAAGCAAAAGTCTCAGAAGTAAGGGTCACAATTTAATACAAAAATTTTTTTTAAAAAGAATGTTCGGACATTTTCTCTGAAGTTACTTGGACAGTCTAAAAGCAAAACATGTAAATTTTTTAAATGCTGAAAAGTATGTCAATGCATACATGAAAGTAAGATTGAGAGATGGAACACCACAAGTATATTCTACATTCCTTTAAATATATACATGATATTCTGTTGTGATGATGTTAATGGTGGTGTGAATGATAATATTAATTATTTATCATGAAGAAACTGTAAAGCACAAAATGTTTCTTAGTATCTGCTATTGTTTTTTCAAGCTACCCATATCTAATCCCAGCACTCCTACTTTCTCTGGGTTGTTCTGAAAACTGTTCAGTTGTCTTACCTTCAGATCTGGGTCATTCTCCTTATCATCACTAAAGTGTACCCTGGGTGGGGAACCACTTGGGGGTCGTACATCACCGTTGGCGGTCTGTCGGAGATTACTACCAGACTTGGAGTGCTGCAGACCACCTGGTCGACCCTACCATCCAAACACCACATTACTACATCAAGCCATAGCCTACAGTATTTCTACGCTACACAATTCTGTACATTCCTATATATCTACCCCAAGATAATACGATAGTCTAGATTTTAATCTGCATGCGGCAGGACTATTTCTCAATCAAAGAAAAATACTTGTAATAGGTAGAATAGGTTCTAAGAGGTAAAAAAAAAAATCCACAATGAACACTCAAAATTTGATAGATTCAGACATATTAATAGAAGACCGAACAACGACTGCCTTTCACTCCTCAGTAGAAAAGTTCAAGATAACCCCAATAAAAATTACCCCACAAGGTAATTAGAGCCGTTGCCAATTACAACATGGAACCCATAACTTTTCTAACATTGCAAATCTTCCATACACCTTTACCCTAGTTAGAACCCATAACTTTCCCTGACATTGAAAATCTTCCATACACCTTTAGCCTAGCTAGTGGGACTATCCCTAGCAGAGCATAGCGGATAGAAATCACCCTAGTACTGCACGCCAGATAGGATCATCCACAATACAGTACATTCAAGACCATTCTAAGCACAGCTTCTGGAGCGATCAGAGGCATAATTAATTGGACCATCGGACCATCCACAGCCCAGCGACTCTGCAGTACAGTACTCTGGACTATGCTTGCCACGGCTCCTAGTATATCATAACGGTCAGGACTAACCCCACTAGCACAGAAGCCAATCCCATACTATCAGCTACGACTTACTCTAAATGGCACAGAAATTAATTTTATCCATCACATCAGCCAGAGCTATCCTCAGCACTGCAATATGGACCATACCCAGTCCATCACAGCACCATCGACTATCCTTAGAAATCAATCAGTCTGTGTGTTCAAACAATTCATGGCGTAAAGCTTTTATTCTACAGTAACTTTCACACAAACATCCGCAATTCCGTTGAAATTCTTAAATCACCTGATTCACAATCAAAGCATATTATGCTGAGAAATTTTATAATGGAAAAATGTGTTTGAGACAGACCTCACGACTGCAAAACCCCTCTCCGTAGAAATTGGTAACTGAACAATGTGGACAGGCACATAAGCCTTCACTCTTCTGAAACTACAATACACTAAGTTCGTACGCTATCTAACCAACATATATTACTTAAAAGAGTTTGGTGGAACACCACCTGCTCCAACACAAGTAAAATAGTCGCGGCACCATACTTCATCGCCTGGATACTCACCTGAAGAGGCACGCTACTAGAGGACTTTGAGTGCTGGAGGGGAGGCCTGGTGCTCACAGACACAAACTCGCGGGCGTTCACGTTGAGCCCGGACCTGTTTTCGGGAAAGCCGCCGTTCTGTGCCAGTTTGCCGTTGACAACAGCATCACTGTTCGCGTTGTCGAAGATGCCGGGTCCTCGAAGTGCTGCAGAGGAAACTGCAATGTCACATATTAGCGCTCTTAACATTCCTGCCCATCAGAGGTGATGCTATGAGCATTTCATGAAATAAGGAGTTTGACTCGGTTCCCTCTCAACATTTACGCATACTTAATATTGCATAAAGTATAATGACAGTTCATAATATGCGACCATGTACAGCATATATCTGTAAAGTAGATTGGCCTCTTGTGTGCGCAAGAAGTGCAGGTACTCACTTGGCGGCCGGTAAAGCTCCATGGCGGGCTTGCTGCGGCTGGTGGCGGGCATGGCACTGCGGCGCCGCGACTGTTCACGGGCCTGGGGAAGATAGGTCATTACTTTGCAAATCCACAATATAATAACGCGTTCAATAAAAGAAAAAGACCTGCGGAAGAGCCTGCAGTAGTACCTCTTATAATACACCCTTTTAATTGCCGCTCATCGACACCGGCTATCAATGTAAGTCCATTTTAATAAGCTTAGCTACAACATGTAAACGATCACAGTGCATGCAACAAGTAAATGTTTACGAGCTGGAAGAGGTATGAGAGATTATTAGAATTACGAGCTCTAACTTTTTTCTTTTTAACTAGAGACACCAATATTGGCGTGCGAACAGCATTCCTCCCTCCACAATCATAAATATCACTTAATATCATGTTCACTGAAAAGACTGCTGAGAGCATATTCACACCTTAGATAACCATAAGATCTAATTTACTCTCGACTTACTGATTATTTGTACACAGCAGTTAAACGATTTTAGTTCACCCTAGACAAACGCTTCACTACACGCTCGATGAATTTAATTTCATCATATTCTTGACAAGAATCCTCGTATTCTATACACCCTCAACCCCTCTGGTGTTTGACCAAAGATCAGAGTTAAGGGTAGAAATAAACTAAATATGAAAAAAAAAATCCTTACAAGAATAAAGACAAATACAGAAAACTTTACGACAAATGAAATTGTCAACTAAGTAGTTATACGAGTCTAACTAGTTGATAAAAAGATGCTACTTCATGCTAAATATTAAGTTGGATTTATGGTTACCAACTGCTGAGTAGCAAAACACCATTAAATACGTTAAACTTATACATCTGTAAAAATTATCATTACAAGCTGTCAAAGGCTTCATCTCACCTTTGTGAGATCACACAGTAGCAACTTCTCATTCACAATAAACTTTTAACATGTATAATTTTATGTGTAAATATCATTCAAGATAGCACAAGAATGCTTTGATGTAAGAAAGAGTAATATTTATTGAAAGACTACTTCCGTGCAGTTTACCTAGCCATGGCATATATATA
>JAUUDY010069992.1:0-12656 GCA_032361765.1 Panulirus inflatus
ATTAATTATGTACAACCCCTACCATGGATGATCTTGGTTTATTCTATCTATCTATCTATCTATCTATCTATCTATCTATTTATCTATCTATCTATCTATCTATATCTCTGATGCATGTTCCTAACTGGAACTCCCTCAAGGGGCTGGCCATAGTAACAGGATCTCCAAAACTTGAACTCCAGTGCTCCTTTTTAGCCTTTAGTGTTTCACCCTTAACAGGGCACTGGCAACAGGCAGAGGCTCCTACCTAATGTTCCTACAGACTACTTCTACCTAAAGCTCCTGTCTAATGATATAAATGAAGATCATGTTATCTCACCTGCTTTGAAGAAAGGTTTGGCATGGACACATGCCCAAGTGCAAACTGTGGGGGTGAAGTAAGTGATGTGACAGGAGCACCTGTAGTGCGCACAGGAAGGCCAGCAGGTAGCTGGGCAGCAGAAGCACCACCTACAGCTGTACTCTGGGGTGGGACTGGCTGAGCTTGGTTAGGCTTAGGAGGAACAGTGACCATATCTTCTTCTTCATTGTCTTCTTGTAGGCCATACTTAGAGAAGTGTTTCACCTATATCAATCAAAAATTACATATGACAAGCTGGACATACATTACAATATTGTAAAAGCTTGACACATACTACAATGAACTTCAAAAATTTGTTCAGCAAAAGTCTGTTATACCAGTTTTACAAAAACGAGTGTGCTTGCTGTTAACAATAATGTAAATGGCAGACACGAACAAACTAACCCAGACGTCATACCAGTGCTAAAGTAGATATAACAAAGAAATCATTAAGTAAAATATATTTAATATCTATCAAAACTTTCCTTCACACATTTTTGCTATTTCCCATGTGAGATAAGTAGTGCGAAAAACAGATGACTGAGCCATATAGAAGAAAAATCCAAGCCTGGCTCCTTCCTCTGTTCTTTCTTTTGTAAATCAATACTGAGGGGAAGGATTTCCAGAACCTCCCCCAATTATAATGTATAAAAATGTAGATTTTGAAAATTGAAAATCTTCTCTCCAAGGTAACATCCTGCAAGCATAAAATATATTCTTTGGAAATTTGTAGGTCAGGACCTTCCAAACCTCATGATTTCCAAGAAAAAGATACTAGCCTTCACACAGTGTTTGTGGTCCTCTTATATGTGATCATGGCTGCTAACATGTTACCAAGTTCACCCTCAGCCAAACAACACTGCTCTCCCCACAGTGCTGATGGGGCTGCTAGGTCCTTTTTGCCTTACTTAATGCCTCCAGTTTACTGCCTTCTCACTGTATTCTTTACTTTTCTCCTTCTGTTCCTTTGAACTCTATCACATATGATGAATATCCCATTGAATCTCACCTTGTCAATAAGTTTCTTAGCTTTCCTAAATACCTCCTAGATATATGATTCCAAAACAATCATAACCACAAATGGCCATCCCCTTACATCACGAGCATAACCATTTCATCACCAAAATTGCATTTCGCAAATCTAAGTCTACAAGAATCTTTTAATGATCATATGTTTCCTCGTACTTTATCTGGTGTATGATCTTAACTAAGAGCATCTGGTGATTTACATCTACTGACCTCATGTTTAACGAATCTTCCTAATTTTGTTGCCTTTCACTTTTCAGCTAGATCCTTCAATACTGAATTGTCAACCTTTAGCTAACAAGCTCTATACTTTTCTAAACCTTTCATTAATTGGGCCATAAACTTATTTGACTTCTCAGCCTTTAACAAGGCCATAAACTTCCTTGATTTCTCAGTCTCTAAAAATGTACATCGTCTTGCCATAGCTTCACTTAATTTTCTGTGAACCTCTGTTTGTATGACCCTGGGTCTATGTTCTGCATCAATATTCATGACCTGAGTCAGTTAATTTGCTGCCAAAATTCCTCCTTCTGTATCTCTATGCCTGCTGTTTTCAAAAAAACTGTCCTCCCTCTACATGAACAGCTGCTAAAAGTGCTCCTTCTGCACCCACTGCCCACTACTATTGACATCCTTCTGCACCCACCGCCCACTACTGTTGACAGACTCTGTATGTGCTGAAGCTCTTTCCTGTAACTAAACAGCCCCTGAGCCATAAAAAAAAAAATCAGATCTTATTTGCTTCTAAATAAATCTAACTTCTTTCCTATAATAACATACATCCTTAATCCCCTCCAGTAAGTTCAAATTTTTTTCATACCCAGGGAATATCATTTTCCAGATCCCTAAGTCCCTCTCATCTCAAGACACCCTTCATGATCCTTGAATTGCTTCCTCAGTTTCTTTAACTCCTCATCTATTGTGATAACTTCTGGTCGTGCTTTTTAAGAATTTCCTATATCTCTAAACGCCTGTCCTTTGGCAGTTCTGTTTCCAGGCCTCCCTCTTGTCTCTTCAATACAGATATTATAATTGATTGATCTTGGTGCATTCCTTTATTCACGTCCCATTAAAGACTGTAGTAAAAAAAAAATCAGTACAGTGCTTGCCTTGTTAGTGTTTGCTGACAAGTTTATCCGCTTTCCTATCTTATTTCTCAACCTTCTTTAAGACCTCTAACATTTTGCTTTTTCTTGGCTTAAGCAGTGCTAAGGGTCTTAAAATGACCCCCCAATGTAATACTAGTTACAGTAATGCTTACCTGCACAAAACAGCCTCAACTGTGAGAATATAAATATTTAACAGACACAGATTATGTGTGAATGTATGTGCGTGAATTAACCTCTCTGTACTGCACAGGCAGGGAGCTGTACACTTGTGGTGCCCCATGTCTTGCACATTCTTTACTATCATAAAAAAAATTTAAATCAATGTTTGCTGTCTGCATCAACCATGTTCTCAGTCATTATATCAAATTTATCGACCACTTCTTTACGTCTTTTGTACCTTGTTTCTTGTTTTATCTCTAGATATCGCCTCTGGTTGCTCTGTTCCTATATCTCTTCAAGAACTGTTCACAGTCCACGTCATTGATCTGATTTGAAAACCTACAGGTTTAAGTCAAGTCATCCCTCATTCTGATCTCTTCCAAAGTAGGCACATTTTGGGCCTTTCTCCTTTCCTTATAACTTAACTCCCTTAATTCTGGTACCAGCTTTGTTGCTCTCCTCTGAACATTCTATATCACCTTTAGTGCTTGCTTACATATGGTGACCAAATTTGAGAGGCATATCCATGTATGACATGAAAAGCTTGTCGAGTATTTTCTTATCCATGAATTTGACTGCAATTCTAATATTTTCCAACAGACAGTTGGTTTCCTTAATTATACTTGTAAGGAAGAACTTTGGTGACAGCTTATTTTCTGCTACATACAATTCATATCAAGGCTTTCTTTCACAGCAACCTATCCTCATCACTTTACATTTACCTGGGTTGAATTTCTTCAACGATGGATCAGACATAGTTCAGTTTGCTTAAATTCCCTTATAAGTTGATACAATCGTCCTTGTTCTTCGATTCCAATTTGACCCCTGCAAATTCTGACTAGAGTCCACATCCTCTGGCAAGTCATTCAAACACATTGAAAAAACTGTCCTTGACAAAACTACAGAACTGCACTTGAGACCTTGGTCCATTATGATAAGGCTCCTCTGATATGCATCCTCTGTACACTTCCACTAGGATAATCTTCCTTAAATCATTGGAGTTTATGGCATATTCTTGCCAGGTGATCCAGTTTTTCAATCAGCCTGTCATACACTACAGTGTAAAATGCCTTTGATAGTCTAGATTCAAACAATCCACCCAGCCTTCTCTCCTGTCTAATACTGAGTTCACTCTTTTGTAATAATCCAAGGTTCACTGTGCATGATCTTCTTTCCCTGAAGCTGTGTTTTCTCTCAGTTATGTAATTTCTCCTTCACAGAATGTCATCTAATTGCTTTTAAAATATCTTTTCCAGTACTTTAGAGAACAAACTCATCATGGAAATCGTCCGTTGTGCATCTCTTCCTAGTCTCCTTTTTTACTAATGAGGTATAATGTTTGCCTTTTCCCCTTCCAAAACACTCTCACTTTTCTCCATCAACCCTGTAAGGTTTAAGACCCTTTATTATTTTGATTACATTTTTTCTACACATTCCAATGCCTCTAGAGATAGGCACAAAAGATGGAGCCTTCATTCAAGGACTCCTTTTTGAAGGATTACGTTGAACTGTCGGAATGAGATTGGTTGTAACCAGGATGAAAAGAACAGAGAGTTAGGTGCTATGTTTGATAAGAGAAACTTGGATGTTCTGGCTATTATTGAAACAAAGTGGAAGGGGAAAGAATGATTTGGATATGGTATGGGGCTAAATGAAGGCTGAGGTCAGTAAGAGGGCAAGACAAAAAGAAGAGGTGGCACTTCTGTTGAAGAGAGAGCTGTGGGCCAGTGTGGAAGATGGTAAGGACAAAGTTTAATAAGTTTAAAGATTGTTGCTAGTTAACAAG
Source organism: Panulirus inflatus (assembly GCA_032361765.1). NCBI lineage: Eukaryota > Metazoa > Arthropoda > Malacostraca > Decapoda > Palinuridae > Panulirus > Panulirus inflatus. The sequence goes on from JAUUDY010069992.1 coordinate 4,421, forward strand.
GATAAAGGGTATGAGATATGTATAACAGTTTGTTCTTATCGATCAGGAAATGAGTGAAGTGATGATGAAAGAACAACTTTATAAGAGAAGTAAACGCCTTGACAGTTTTGATGCAAGAGTCAATATCCTGTTGTTAGGGAATCTAAATGCAAGGGTGAGTGATATGGCAAATGAAGGAATAATTGCAGCACAATTATGAATGTTATGGGACGTGAATATGTTCTCCTTCACACGCCTATTGCTGACTCTCTCACCCTCCAGTACCACATTTCTTGTTTATTTATTAATACTTACCCCAGATCCATTTCTATGAAGGAGTCCTGACGTTACTTAAGTCAGTTTTAAAAGCTCCTGCAGTCCAAGGATACATTACTTTCAGCAGCAAGGAAATGGAGACTCCTTGCGACTGAGAAGTTCTTTGACAAGACTGTACTGCTGAAGATATAGCCTTACCAAAGGTGACTGTTCACTTGTGTAACCTTGAGCAGGCAGAGTCCAGTAACCCATTTCTTCAATCAACACCCCACTAAACTCTTTAATCAAAAAGTAATCCCTCAAGCTTTAGCATAATTATTATCCTATGCCTGTTTCCTACACTCAATTTTCACTTCAACCTCCCTTCTGTAACTAAGCAATTTGTTACTCTCACATTTTTGCTGTCAATCATTTTCATCTTACTCCTTCACTGACATGATTACCCTAACAATTGATAAACAACCATACAACTACATATGTAAGAATGTATATATGTATATCTGATGCCTATTCCCAACTGGAACTCCCCAAGAGGGTGGCCATGACAAGTCTCCATAACTTGAGAGCTCCAGTGCCAATTCTTATCCTTTTGTGCCTCAACCTTAACAAGCTACTGGCAAAGGGCAGCTAAGAGTAGTGCAGTGTTTGCAGAGGCTCCTCCCTAATGCTCCTACTCACTACTTCAACCTTTTGCTCCCACCTAATGTTCCTCCCCACTAAATCTACCTAAATGCTCCTGCCTAAATTTTCCAAACTACTGCTTCTATCTATTGCTCCTATCATTTTGCCTAAAGGCAGGGCTAGTGCATAGTGCTCACAACATGAAAATCTTGACTTAAGGAGAATGAGATATGCGATTTCAGAGTTGTTAAAACAACTATCTGGGTCAGAGGAGTGCAAATTGACAACACTAAAGAGCTGGCTCACTACACAGCCCTCATTAACCTCCACCCCCAATACCTAGGAAGGTAGTACTGGTAATGTACCTTCCTGGTTGTTGGCTGCCTGCCAACTACTACTGTACATTCCTAGTCACTAGCTGCCTACCAACTACCATCTATCATATTACAATCTCTGTTATCCCAACCTCAACTAAAATCCACCCGTTTATTCCTCAGTTCATCAGAGGACATGTCTTATTCACTTTTTTGAAAACCTTTACTGTCTTTAGTCAACAACCCATTTCTCAGTGTTCATTTCCATTAGGCATAGACATAGGTGGGCAGGACCAAATTACTGGAACTCAGTCCATTATGAGGACCGTGACTGGGAAAGGTGGTCCTTTTCCCAGTTAGGACTGAAATGGGAACTATGGGGACTGACAGTCTATTTCTAATCAATTCCAGACAGTTCGACATTCTTCAGTCCTTCTTATTCTCCATTTTTGTCTCTTTTCAGGTTTTCAGTATAATGAACTTACTTGAAGTAAAACAAACTCAACTCAAAGGAACCTTTCATACACTGACAAGGCCTTGAAGGATTCACCATCCCACAGGAAGATGTACCACATCGCTTTGGTAAAGCTATGGAGCTGTGGGAGAAACAGGCAAGAAGTTCATAAGCCTCAGACACCATCAGTGCCAATACAGGGATGTTGCTGACTGTCCCCACCGTTGGGAGATGGAACTCCATCTACAACAGAATGCCTTGTCTAGTCAAACATCTTCACAGACAGGGAGAAGCTTCATGGACACCAGGCATGCAAAATTCTTGGGCTACCTTCTTTCTCGTCTAATTTTTTTCTTTTCTTTTAATTTTATGTTGCTCTCTTTTTGAAAAAGTATAAACGTGATAACTTTAAAGTAAAATATTCTATATAAAAGCTTCAAAATTTTAAGTACAGGAATAAAATATTCACTGTTTTTCTTTCAGCTGATACTTGCTTCTTCAAAGAGTATCCTGAGGTGATGCAACCAGTCTGTAAGGTATTAGACATCATGCAAGGGGAGGACAAAGCCTACATGGGGGCACTTCTGCCCATCTTTGCCATCTCTCCCAAAATGTTGAAGATGAAGAAAAGGACTAATGTCAAGAGCTAAAATTTGACAATATATAAACATTATCATTTCTCAAGAGCTACAATTTTACAACCACAAAAAAATGCATGAGAAAAAAAATATGACTCATGTAAATATCTATCATTTGGGCAATATTTTCAGGCCCTAAGGTCTGCAGTCAGACAACACAGAAATTCTGAGGCCATCCTTCCTTTTTTTTTTAAAGTTCCAAGTCTTTATTGACATACCATACTTTTGCAGATATGCATGTACAATGGATTATATGGTATCAATTATGGAAAACTAATGAAGAATACATACATACAAAGAGCAAAACATTTTCAATTTCATGGTACACAAAATACTACAGCTGAAAAGATATGCCTACAAAAACTATTGGACATGCAACATACATCTAAGGTTAACACAAATACCTAAACACTACTTCATGCAATATCTACAATGACCTGTTGAGCAAAAGTTTCTTATCTTATATTACTTTAAATATACCAAACCCTGTTAGTAAACAGGGGAATAAAACTTTATAACAAAGATACTAATTGTCCGAATTCCTGATAAATGTATCCACTACAGCATCACTTACAATTCAGACTAACTCTTAGTGACTGTGCAAACAGCTGTCCTCCTTACAATTCCATTTCAGGTCACTATATGCCATGCATATTATCAATGATTAGAATCAGAAGTGGAAAACTACACACTAAACCTAAAATTCATTCTCTACATAATACCACATAAATTTTATTTAAGATATAATGTCTACAAGAACATCAAGATATATATATATACAAAGAAAAATATATGCAAGTACTCAAAAGGCATATAAATAAGTACGCAACTTATGGCAAAGCAAAGAATATCTGCCTTGTGACATACACACACGGGCAACAACAACAACCAACACTATACAAGATCTAACTTCGTTAAATATATGTTTTTTTCAGAAATACACAAACCATGTCTTACATCAAAGTGATATCATTATCATACAACTGTATGTCCCACCCATCCAGGGGCTGCTGTAGCTATAAGGATAAGAGGAACCCCTGGGGCAGGATGGTAAGGGATGGTTTATACTGTCTGAAGGGGTGTTCCGGGCTGCATCTGCAGGTGGCAACACCGCGAGCGAGATGTTATCAGCAAGAGGAGAGGAGTTACAGCATCGTCGAGGACCTTCCTGTTGAAAGAAGCATTCCTTACCCTGCTCCTACACGGAGCGCAGCCTAGAGGCTGTAGGAGCCGCATACACAATTATATACCATACAAGTTCATGACAGGAAATATACCAATGCATTTCCATATCAAGTTACAACACTGAAAGAATGAAACATCCGTATGTGGCGGTCATCACAAAGTAAGGTCAGGTCAGGTCAGGTCGTGAGTTACCAATACCAACAGCATCAGTGATCAACGGTCTTACCCGTGTATTCATTGTGTCATCGGGTCCGCCTATAAACAAAGACTATGAAACCTCCGACCTAACCTAATTACTGGTCCTCGTCGCTTCCCCTGTATTAACAGGAGATGCTGACGACCTAAAACTAGTTATCAAGCACCAGTAATGGAGATCAAGGGTCCATAATGGCGTGCTGACTGTTTGTTCTCTAATAAGTGGACGTTAGTCAAGAAAGCAAGTTGGAGGGAAAAAGGGCTTGCGGTGTCTGCTTTGGACCCGTGATCAACCCACCTCCTCACATTTTCTTCCTCCCCATACCTGATACGATCATTAATTTAACCCTGTCTTCAGCACATCAAGCTCTTAATTCGCATTCGCGGTACATTCTAAATCACACTGTGCGTAATAATTATTACTGTGGTGCATCTGAATGAATCTGCCAGTCTCGTTAGAGATCTCCAAGTAGTGCTTAAGGGATAAGACTTCTTAATATTATACACTGCGAAGACATGTAAGAGTCAAGCGCATAAAAATCTTACATTCTAATCTCATAAACATGGCAGAGAGAAGGGTAAGCAAAGCCTCGCTTAAAGAACTTTGTCGGTAACGCTCGTCAGGCCCAGATTGGCAACTCGACCTTAGTACTGCCCCCTGATGACTAACGCACGCGTCGGTGAGTTGCACCTCTGGGGAGGCCATTCCTCAAGTCCCGCCAAATTGAATGACCACTAAGAGGTGCAACTCTATGATGCGTGCGTTAGTCATCAGAAGAAGCCCTACGGCCGAGTTGCCAATCTGGGCCTGACTAGTCCTCTTGGCAGCAGATTATACGCGCTGAGCCGAGCAGAACTAAGTTTCTACCGTGATTACATATGCCTTCCGACGTGATTGTACATGGTGCTGAAGTGATTATATATGCTACTAACTTGGTCATATATGCTGTCCATGTAGTTATACTTGGTGCTGGCGTGGGATGTACATACATGCTGCTCGCGCCCTCGTAAAAATTGTTGGTTACCGTCATTAACGTTCCAGTAGCCCAACATTCAAGCCGAGGGAATTCTAAAATAGTTCTAGAACCTTGGAGGTTTAACATTCTTTGTTGAGATGAGATCTGAAGTACTTCAGGATAATTCCCATAATGTTTGATCATTCAGAACCGAAGATGAGTAGAGACTACATAATGGACAGTCTTACAGACCGTGAATACTATGCTATTATAATAACAAATGCCTGAACGAAAGATAATTCACCAAACAGGAATACAACCGTACGTCACTTGACCAAAGCGAAATCAACCTCTGCGTCCTGTGTGGTTTTAAGAACTAAATTGAAAATGTTTTTGTTTAACTGTTCCCTACGCGTTTACCGTCAGACGGGAATGATGTGTATCATTTTCATCACCCCTATGGACGCGTTTTTGTAGTTTACCTGATGTAAGAAGTGTCTTCTTTAACGTCAATGAATGAGTCACCTACAAACTAATGAGGGGGGGTGGGTATCACCGCTTTAACCAGACAGAACGACACCCTGAGCACGAACGTCCGTACGACCCTTCGTATTAGGTTCTGACCAGAGAGTTGTTACCGTCGTACTTACCATCACACCCTGAAGGATAAGAAAGGGTAATTTGTCTGTGTTTCCATATCAAACACTGACCTCCGTAAGTAAGCATGGGAGTCTAGAGATATGCCCTACATGTCCTTTGCTAATCAAATTACAAACATATATGGCGGCTCTCGTCCTGGCCCTCCCAGCGCGATGCCATGCTTTCGAACCAAGGCCCTCTTCACCCACACCCTCAGCAAAATAAACCAGTGATGGGAAGGATAAGTTCTTGCACGTGGGGTGAGGGAGAATCATCAGTGTAGGTGCGCCCTGCGGATGTACCTTGTGTGTAGCCTGCGTTCTCATTGGTTATCCCCACGGTACGCCGGCTGCTGCAGCCTTGGCCATTTCTATGTGCAACACGGAAGCGCCAAATTTGGAAACGCGCAATTTGTACTTCAATTTCATGCTCTGTATCAACAATCATGTCCATTTTCACGGCACTGTTTGTATTATCTTTTTTTTTTTAATTCCTAGTGTAGATATTACACTTTACACCAACAGACTCCGACGACGAGACGAAGTTCAATAACCTTTATCTTTCTAATTTTGTTCTACTTTTTTCTCTTCCAGCTGCTCAGATTTCACATTTCCCTCGCTTTTCTCTAGCCTCTGAGATATTATTATGACAGTCGATGCCCTCTGCTTCCAGCTTCCGGGCCTTTGGCGGCCTTCCGGATCCATGACGACGAGGGGAGGACCAAGTGTACACAGGTGGCGCCTCAAGCGTCCATGCTCAGCACAACGTGCGCCGTCAGCCGTTATCGGGCCAAGTTTACCCTCTGGCTACATCCTCATTAGCTTCCCTCCAGAGCGAGCATTATAGTGTTTAGTTAACCAGATTAAGGATAGAGAGTTTATGGCTTGTTATTACAGGAGCTTAATTGCAAATCTAATCATCATAAATGTCTTCACTTAATCACAAAAATGTTTTTCCGACTGGATGACCTGGGAATTATTTACAACTTATGAGATTGTAAACTTTGTTAGATTAAAACTAGACAATACCATTACTGTCTCCATGGTATTTCAGCGATAAATCACTTGAGCAATTGTTATGGATTCGTGAATATTAAAGCTGGGCTGCCTCCAAGCAACCGCCACCGTCGCTTGCTATCCTGTTCACTCGTCTCCCTCTTCCCCTGGCTATGTCAACAGTAATATACACCCATCAATTCTTACCTCACACTCCCCACTCATCTCTTTCATAAACTTCATTCTCCTTCAGCCAATCATCAATTCTCTTATCCATTATTTTACACCTCATCTCATGCGTTACGCCCGCCTTACTCTCCCCATTTACGAATACCATCACATCTTTGTCTTTCTTAAGTGGGAGCAAGAGGCGCTCTCATTTCCTGCTCTCCTTTCTCTCCACCATTCCCTCCTATTTTCCCTTCCAAGGACATTCCCTTCCCCTTCTCCCCTCCCGGAATTCCCTCAGTCAAGTGTTCCGGATGCAAACTTTCAAACATAAAAACATCAATTAACTGCTTTCAACTTCCTGCTGGAGTTCCGTGATATCATCTTAATGTCTTGAGGAAAGTGAAAGAACGAATGAATGACTAACTCTCTGACTTTCTAGCCTATCCATACGCAAAACCTCCTTGCCTCTCTCGTGGAATACTGTCAAGAGGGCCTCGGGGTTCGGAGTCGGGTTATGCCAGGCTCCCTTAACCAACCCATTCATTTGGAACGCGACCGGCGGCGGCGTCCCACCCAACCTAGCGTCTCCGGCTCCTCCAACCGCCATACCCACACCCTACTCTAGCCAACTTGAGAAACAGAATTCCTTAAGTGCTGGTACTCATCTTGAGGTCTGACCGTCTTCTAGGAAACTCAGGTATCGAGAGATAGACGCTATTTTCATAGCGACCTTTACGCTCTAGACAATTACTATGGGCCAGGATGTGGCTTTCTCCGGGAGAAGTCTTTAACTTCAACTAGGAAGAACTGTATCGTAAGTGTCAACTACAGACGCCTGAAACAGTTTATTCTACAGCTGCACCAGAAGAAAAATTTCAACCTCAAGCGGGGCTGAAAAATCCAAAAGAGAACCAAATTAATGTATATGAATTCTGATTTTCCACCATCTCATACAAGATAATGTTCACATTCTTTCAAGTTCGTTTAACGAGATAATGTTCAAATTCTTATAAATTCGTTAGAGTTTTCCCTCTATGCCAGTCGACCAACCTCAGACCATCATATACGTACATGCATTATGTATTTATCCAATTCCACAAACTTTTATATTCTTACTCTAACTGAATTAGGTTATGAAGATAACACAATCCTTCACTTGTATGTTTCTGCTTGACCAAGTCGTTGCTAGAACAACAGCTACCCAATGGCTGTCAAGTTTCACTCCTATGGCCTAAGTTACTGACTCGGTTCTGACTCAGCCACACTTTGGTTGCTGACATACAGTTCACAGATAAACGACCTAACCTTCTCACACATAACACCCCCACAAAAAGTAACTTATTCGACTCATTCTTGGTAACTAATAAATGTTCCTAAAGTGGGCATTAAGCATTACCCCAAGCCCAGCCTTTCGGCAAAATCTCGTCGTATTTACTTGTAGGGAGATTAACCGGGCGGGGCCAGACATTATGATGTCTTTTTACGAACCTGGTGTTCGACGTTACACCAAGGCTGAGGGAGGAGTTACACGTTAAGAAGTCTTTCTATCTTTCCCGTGGGCGGAATTACAACTAACGAAGTCTTCACCTACCCGGTGGGAGGGACTCCACTGGTCCTGTTTTAACATGATTGTTAGAGCCTAGTTACATGTTAGGAAAAGTATCTAATATTACGATGTAATATTATTCGTAGTAGCAGTAGTAGTTGTACCAACAGTGCAGTGTAACCTCAGCAGCAACAAAAAAAAAACGTCAAAATATATCTTCCCTAATTTCCCCCTGTTTCTAATTCACCCTCTCTTCCTCCCGCTGTC
>JAUUDY010070102.1:0-14051 GCA_032361765.1 Panulirus inflatus
GAAATGGTTTGGTCACATGGAGAGAATGAGTGAGGAAAGATTGACAAAGAGGATGTATGTGTCAGAGGTGGAGGGAATGAGAAGTGGGAGACCGAATTGGTGATGATTAAGCAGGAAGCAAAATACCTAAGTGGGGTACAACTAAACTTTTTTAAATCTCAGATGAGGTTGGCAGGAGTAAGGCAAAGAGGAAGGCAGTACACAAAGTCTGATAGGTCTTTTGCATTAGGCCTATATCATAGAAGCCCTAAGGCCTATAAGTATAAGTCTAAAATGTTTGTTCTGCCAGTTACAGGGATTATGAGATCATGGGTGCATAATGTACACTTTACAACAAGATGGAATGATAATGTGTTTCATCTGTTAAAAGAAAAAGCACAAGCTATGGATACCAGAGGCAGGGTTTGTAGCATATTTAATGCAATATCCATAAAGAGTGGATGTTGGTGTTGAAGATTTAGGACTGTATGGCAAATCAGAAAAGTTAACAAAATATGCTATGGTTTTTATGGTACGAGGACTGGCCACTTGTAGCTTCTGTGTAACTTCACACTCGCATTCATAATGAGGAACACGGATAGCATTTAGCCACACCATACACCTGCAGAAACAGTTATCACAATCGGGAATTCTTCCAAATTAAGAGAAGTTTACAAAATATGATTGGACTAGAATTCACATGATATCACATATCCACAGCTACCGTTAAGGGCAAATAACAATACGTACCAATCTTTTCCTTTGGGGATCCAACAGGTGCACATGAGAAACAGCCACTTCGTCTTACCTTTTTTTTTTTTTAAATATACAACCATGGTCCCTTTATATTGATCAATTCGTTGCTCTATGACCGGAATGGAATGTTTATATGTATGTACATGATGCTGTGTCATGAGTTATAAAGTGATTTTTCAGGTATACAGAGTTTAAAATGATGAAAACCTAGGTATGGTCATGGCGAAACTCTATACCTGAAACGTGTACTTTGTTTCTTGGTGGCTAGCCAACGCCACATACATTTGCTACTCATCATTATCATACTCTGGGGTTCCAGTTAGGATTAAAGGTCCTTTATATCTTTCCTATCATCTTTTTATAGCCATTGGTCTAAAGTACATGCCAGTGATATATCATACGGGTCACAAAACTATAGACGACTACATTGTGACTTATCGCCACAACGTATTCCTAAATCTGTAATACCAACACTGCGATATATAACCCGAGAATATATCAAGCACAGTATGAATAGAATATCATTGTAATATAACTATTTTACCCGAAAACCTAAAAAATAGAGTAACATCTCTTAGACATCGGAAAGTTAGGTAAAGTCTTTTGTTTTTGTGTATTTTATCCTATTTTACATTGAAATACATCACGTTTAGGAAAAATTACTATTTAATTCTGAGAATATACTCATTTAGGCACAGTTAAGGTAAAATATATGTGTGATGTATTATTTTTTTTTTACTTAAAACGATTCGAAAAATGACGTACCGTCTACCTGGATGTGGCAGATGGCTGGTCTCGCGGAGCCCAATGTAACTTGATATGGTGTAAATTCGCTTGACCCATATTCTCTTTTAGTATGGATTCAGGAAGAAACAAGTTCACAACCAAGTTCAAGCTCAGAGTGATTGAGTATGCTGAACAGACTAACAACTGTGCTGCAGCAAGGGAATTTAAAGTATCCGAAAAAAATGTTCGAGACTGGAAAAAGATCTCTGCTCAACTGAAGCACATGCCGGTAGACAAGTATGCCAACAGAGGAAAGTGTAACAAGTGGCCACAGCTGGAAGTCGAAGTGGCCAAGTATGTCAATGAAAACCAACAGAATGGGTATGGTGTTTCCCGAGGATCGGTTCGAATCTTTGCCCTGAAACTAGCAAGGAAATTAGGCGTCATAGATTTTAAGGCGAGCCATGGTTGGTGCACAAGATTTATGAAAAGAAATGATTTTGTACCGGCACGGAGGACGAAAATATCACAAGAATTGGTAAATATTTTTTCACGTTTGAAGCTATAAGTTGCTCTTAGCCCTTCTCAGTTATTGCTTAAGAATTTGATCTCATAAACTCGAACTATACACGAGTATATAGGTATGGCCGCTGCTCAAGAAGTGGCAAAAGTTTAGTTTGGTGTGAGTTAATGTACAAATTTTAGTTAATATTAATATGCAGATCAGTCAGGTCTGAAGTTATTTTTGTAATGGTGTTTTACCATCCTTATATTTGGCGGAAAATCCATATATTTTATATCTAGCATTACTACAGTTTTGATAGTGATAACTTTAAAACTCAGAATACAAGGAGTTGAGTGCCGCAGTGGGCAGGGCATTGAAAAGGAGGGAAATTATGGGGTAAAATAAGTAAATAATAAAATGATTTTTGGTATAACAAAGGAGTGATGAAATTGAACATACCCTTGGAATGTGTTACCTAACTTAGAAAATAACCTTACATTGACCTGAGTTGACGTGATCAATATTTTGGAATATATTTACATAAAGTCTCTGCAGATAGAATTATAATTACCCTTTGAAGTAAAACTTTCATACGCCAGGTACCTTTTGCTGAACAAATTGCATTTCTCATCTATGGTGGGGATATAGAGTGTGAATTCCATGGCCTTCCTCCTTACTCAGCCCTTCTCAGAAAACTGGTTTTGGTGAATCTAGGGAAGACCAGTAAGACGACTGATAACTTGATGAAGTGTAGAAAAATGTATCTCTGTCCACAGCTTATCAGGGTTCTCTTTTATGGGACCCACAGTACTCAGGAAATTGGCCACATCCACCAGTTAGGATCTTGGGTAAAAAAAAAAAAAAATGTGGTGTATATGTCAGAGCAGGACATTTTAGGAGTAATAGTTCAGTGTTAATGATACGGAAGTTGCGTCGTTTTCATGAGACTTTTTTGATATGGTGAGTCTGTGTTTGTTATGTAGTAAAGATGGGTGATTTTCTGATTGTATACAAGAAAGTGCAACTTGCACATGCCTAGGAAGTATAGTTTTAGTTAGGTGGGCATACAGGCTGCTGGAGCAGAGTTTAAGACTAGGTTGGGAGGACAGCTATTTCCCCACTTGTTATGAACATCTTTTGTGAGTGTGCAATATTTTTTTTTTTAGGGAGGGGGTATGTGTAAGTATAGGTTGCTGAAATGTGAAGTAGGATAAGCCTGCCTTTATCATTAAAACATTGTAATGATAACATTTTTATTTTTGGATATTAGATATCTATTTGTATTCAGATATATTTATGGACGCCTAGTTTTTTGATGCCATTGGTGCCAGTATACTTGTACAGCATTCAATGGAGAATGTCATGCTGAAACTTTGTTTTGAAGACTGATTGGTAATGAAAGTATTATGGAAACAATAGCTAAATTTTCAGAATTTTGAGATGAAACCCTACCACATTGCACAAAAAGTAAAAATATAAAAACCATAATTTTTTTTGTTAATTGAGCCATTTATACTTTATGTTCAGTGTACATTTTATGATTCCATAGTTTATATCATTAGTTCCTTAAACAAAGAATAAAATATGAAGGTAAAAAAAAAAAGGAGAAATATATAAAATTATCCATATTCATTGCTCTCCAGACATTGAAATTTGTAGTATTCCACCGTGTAATCATATCAAGTGGTTGATGACATTTTTTTACTTGTACATCTTCAACTCTCTTGCCAGGAATCTTATAACTGATACGAAAAGAATTTATCCCAGTTCTAACAGTTCAGCCTTAATGCCCAAAAGACTGCTGCAAATTTGCTACTAATTGTTGTTGGACTTGTGCCAAGGCTATACCTTCCCCATTCTGGAACTTCCACGAGGGCTATACCTTCCCCCATCCTGGGACTTACACCAGGGCTATACCTTCCCCTGTTCTGTTATGGGAAACATAGTAGGATTCTTTCATGATGCGAGTTGTGTTTAGTTTAGTGTTGTGCTGTACGTTTGTTTGAAATTATTGTCTCATGATTATGTCTGTTTTTTGTGGGTATTAGAATGTTTTCCACATATTAAAGTAGATTTGATTTTAGGACCTTTTGAAAAGGAAAGAACTTGTGAAGGATATGGAAATAGAAGAGGAGTTGGAACTTAAAGAGGAGATATGCATCAAAGATGAGCCATTAGAATTTGATGACATGAAACTTCCAGTCAAACTGGAAGTCCCTGAAACCAAAGAAACCTTTTTAGAGATGGTGAAGAATGAAGAAACACTAGACACTGATGACATGAAACCTCCAGATGAACTGGATTAGTGAAGAATGAAGACCAGCTTAACCTTGATGATCATGGTAAGGTTCAGTAGAGAATGAGAAATGCTGCATTTTTCCTGTTTTAAGAAGTATTATTCTCTTACATTTTTATGAAAATTAAGGAGTAAACCTCAAGAGAAAGAATTATCTTTTTAGCCATACCATATACACTTAGCATTGTTAGGTAAACTAGTCACATCCTTGTAGAGTGAGCAGACATATTTGTGTTATTTATTATTTTGTAAACATAAGACCCCTTTTATGGGTCACTTTCACCTTTGAATCTGCAGACCATGTGGGAGTAGGAGGTGAGTTCTTTTGGGGCAAATTGGTCCTGGACAATACTGTACTCTTTTCGGTTTCCTTGTGATGATAGAGCCGTGTTTAGGGTGACTTTCCATTTCCATATGTATTTTCACTTTTAGGCAAAAGCCACAGTATCTGCAAAAAGCCTCGGCCACCTCCCCTATTCATTTTCAAAGGCAATGTCATATCTTTGGTTTTGATTGCCATCTGCAGATGTCTGGACATGGAATTGGCAGGGTTCCTGAAGTACTAAAGGTCCATGTTTTGGGTCCATAGGGTCTTGATTTAAATGAGATAGGGCACTGATGAGGTGTTGCAGGAAGCAGTCACCTGATCATGTGGTCTACCTAATGTGCTTAGAAATTCATTTGTACCCATATTTTCGTTCTCCCAAGCAAGAATTCAGGCTTTCTCCTCCTGAGAAAGGTGAAAACCAACCATCTTGAAGAACAGGTGGCAGAAATACAGCACCCAGAAGTGAAATTCCCAAAATGAAGTGGCTGCCTGGAAGGATAAAGAAAGAACATTTTTCCATCATGATAGCTTGAGACACATGAGGCAGGTTGCTGGTGCTCACAACATTAGAAGCACTAGTCTCAGGGATCAGATGTATGATGATTTCATCCTGAGAGCATCATATGCTTGTAGCCACACTAAACCATACCTGTGTATGGTTTTTAGAAATATATGGGGGTAGACAATATTTTTTTTGCGGATACCTTACTAACATCCGTATTCTTTATACTGCCTACTTACTAACTTCCTGTTGCAGAAGTCCCTCCTGTATTTATGGAGCCTCTGAAGTGTTCAGGAAGTCTGGCCACATTGACCAGGTGGGATCATAGGTCATAAAGTATAGTGATGTTGTGTGTATGTATGAGGGGAGAGTACAGGGCAATTGAGCAGTAAGTGTTCAGTGTCGTTATTGTGGAGGTGATTGTGGGCATGAAGGGTCCTAGGATGTGTTGAATTAAATTTTTTAGTAATGTAGTAATGGGTGATGTCCAGAGTGTATATAGGAAAGTGTGATGTCTTTGTCTAGGGAATGGGGTTTCAGATGTGTTTGTCTGGGGATTGGGGTTTCAGATGGAACTTTGGTGAGGTGTTGTTTAAGACTGAGTTGGGAGGATAGTTGTATGGTGAATGCCAAATCATTTCAGTATGCATGTGTTTTTGTAGTGTTATGGTGAGGGATATTTGAGTAGAAGTTGCTGAAACATGAGGCAGAGATAGGCTTTTTATTTCTGTTCGGAAGCTGGTGATTAGTTATTGGTTGGTTTGAATGGGAGGGGTCTAATGCTGTTGCAAAGAATTAAGTACTGAGCATGTTGAGGTGGGATTGTATTGGGAGGATCTTTGTGTCATTGTATTGGTATTGAGTGTTTGTTGTTGCTAAGCCGCTAGTGTCCCATTTGGTGTGGTATGCAGTCCGGTTTTATTTGCAAGGGTAGAAAACCAGGCAATGAGATATAGAGTGGAGCAGATTAATCGTTTGTAGAGCATGCTTAGGGATTCTTGTCTAAATCCCCTACCAGTTTGTGTTGTGTGGTCATTTACTTTGTGTGTATACATACCCTATATACTTTGTATATATGTAATGTTTAACACTACCCCAGGACTCTTTTCTATAGAAGAAAGAGTTTTAGTGTACACCAAGAAACCTTTTCAGCTCCTAAGGTGTGCTACTTCCATTTGCAGGGAAATGATAGACTCCTTTGGAGTGAGAAATTTTTTGATGACACTGCACTCCCAGTGATATACTCTTGGTAAAGCTGATCTTTCACCTGTGGTTTAACCCCATGCAAGTAGAGTCCAGTGATATATCACTTTATTTTTTACTTTCATCCTTTTTCATTATTTCCCCGCATTAGCAGGGTAGTGCCAGGAACAGATGAAGAAAAGGCGCACTTGCTCACATCCATTCTCTGGCTGTCGTGTAATGCATAGAGACTATGACCCCTACCCAGAACCAGCCCCCACAAACTTCTTTGTAATTTTGCCTGGTTTCATATGTCCTGGTTCAGTCCAACGACAGCACATTGCCTCTTCCATACCACATTCCTCCAGTTTACCCTATCCCATGTATGTCAGCACACCTTTTTCAGCTCTCATCCACACTCTTCCTGTTCATATATTATATTCATTCCATTTTCATTATGTCATGTATGTGTGATATTTTGCTAATACTTTTTGATATGATTTTTTAAGAATAAGATCACTTCTAAGATACTTTATTAAGCAAATAACAATTAAAAGGAATTGTATTGTATATCTTTAACTTATAATGTTTTTTGGATGTGAAGAGATATGTTAATGATAAAGAAAGAGTTTATTTATCATTACTGTTACATTCTTTTTGTTTCAGATTCTAGAACCATGTCATTTCTGAGTGCAAATAAAGGTGCCACTGTGATAAATGGAAGCCTTTATTCATGTTCTAAGTGTGGACATCAATATAGAAAGAGGTTGTCTTCAAAAACATAACTGCCTGTACTGTGAAATTGCAACAAAATCTTCTCCAAATTTGTATATTTTATGAATCATACATGCTGAAAATCAAACAATCACAACTAAAACAACTGTAAAGGAACATACATTACTGCAAACAGACAATCATAACACAAATGTTCATTCTGTGTTAAATGTAAAGTGATTTTTAGCACATATAAGAAGCTGACTACATAAATGTTGTGAAATACAGTAATCTCCAGCAAATATGTAATTTTTTGCATAAGTACTTCAACATCCTACTGAAAAGTAGGTTGCTTTGTTCTGCATTTCATACCTAGAAGGCACACTATGCAAACTAATTAACTGTGGTGTAGCAGATGCTGCAGTTAGTAAAAGCACTGTAAGGATTATTGCTTTCAAAAATGCTGTGTGAGATGTGGGAACATAGATATTTATATTCATGTTGTCCATTGCCACCTTACATGAGTAGCTGTATGGTAAAGTAGTTCGTTTTTCGGTTAGATAACCTTGAGATTCTTGGGAGAGTAGTGCAAGAACATGGCTTTGGTGGTTAGCAAAGAAAAATCTAGAAAATTTCATGGATTCTTTTGGACATAATTGACTTGTGAATTGAATGACATTACTGCTGATGATGATTATGCTGAGGAAGAGTTAAAAAAAGTGACTAATGACAACGAAAAGTGGTGACAACACAAATAAGTTAACATGGTCACAGAGACACAAATAGGGGACATCAACATCTTTCACACTTATGCAGTTATTGTTCAGTTCAGCTGATGATGGCTTGATTGACAGTTATTCATTTTAAACAAAAATTATGTGAAATTGATTATCGTATAGAGATTTTTATCATGGTCTTGCGAACCTGGTGGTGGAGGAAAGTAATCAGTCTTGTGACCCTGTTGGTGGAGGAAAGCAATTGATACAGTACTAAGCTTAAGAATGTCATGACAAACTTGTGATTCTCTTACTTTCATTTGTTCAAAAAAACAGTATGCATAATAATGAAGTTATAGTAACATTGAATGAAAGAAGAGTAAATGCTGTGCTTGAATATTATATGAAAATGGGACATGGAAAATTATGCTGATAAGCAGGAGAGAATGTAAAAGGAAATGTGTTGAATGGGATGTCAGGGTTTCTTTCATTTATGAGGCATGTTTTTATTGGATGCCTATCATTTTTACAGTTTAAAAACAGGTAAAATGGTGCCATGGTTAGGTTTTATTTAGCAAGAGTGATCCATTAAATGAGTGAGAGGCACTGTTTGGTAATAGGTTTGCACCCAACATAATTGGTTGAGGTATTTTTTCTGTTCTCCTTGACTGATGATGATATGTGTATACTTGTACCACCAGTTGCCAAATAAAGAACAACATAGTGTAAGATACAAGTGTGGATATGCTGGTGTCCTCATGTGTTCACATGTGTAAGATTCAAGTGTGGCTATGGTGTCCTTTTTGTGTTCACACATTACTGAGGCCTATCTTATGTATATGAAAAGTATTGAAATGTAAAGGGTATGTAGAGTGGAGTTCCATGTACAGTGTATATAATATTGTGCAAACTGTGTTGTAAATATTTTGTACAACTGAGTGAAATGAAAAAGATTGTTAATATGGGAACTGAATGAAAAACAAACTGATATATTTTTATATGACTGAATGAATGAAAAACAATAACCCTCTTATTGTATAATCCCCTTATTATGGTATAATTGTGTGAATTGAAAAAGAAATTACATAATACACTGTAAAAATGCTTTACTGAAAACCAAAAAGATTAGTTTGATAAAAAAAATAAGTTTCTCTTGAAAGGCATCCTTTTTTATGTTACCTCTAGGAAAATATTACTTAGAAAGACTGTTTTGTTTTTAATACTGTACATATCTTGAGCATGAATGTTTATGGAAAAAAGCTTCCCTTATTAATTTCACTATGCTGACGTCCATCAATTTTTTTTCATACTTGATCGAGGTTTCCTTTGTTAGTAAGGTACTGCCAGGAAGCAGATGAAGGAAGACACATTCACTTACATATATACACATGCACATATTCATTGTTGCCTGATTTCATCCATTCCTGATGCTACTCTATCCCACAGGAAATGGCGCAAATGCATGAAGGTAAAGAAAAAAGATATATACAGTACATTCTCTTCTCTTCCCTCACACCCTGTTGCCGCCCTTTGTGTCAGCAAGGTATCGCCAGGACAGACAAAGAAAGGCCACATCTGCTCTCATCCATACAGGAGCTGTCATGTGTAATGCACTGAAACCACAGCTCTATCTTCATCCAGGCCCTACAGACCTTTCTGTGACTTATCTCGTACTTTTCACATGCCCTAGTTCAGCTCCTTGACTGCATGTTAATAATGATATACAGTACTTATTATGTTTAAAAGACAGGAAATTTCCAGTATCATACTCATGTATCTGCATTGCTGACTGAACTACAACTGAAGACACATTGACACCTCCCAGCTGAAGAAAAAAATTGCATCTCTAAATTCAAGAGTACAAGCTTGTCAAGTGTATCTCGTAAATTGAACGGGAGAGTGGTGATTGAAAGGGTGGTGGCATGCACTAAGCATCATATTGGGAAGAAGCAATGTTGTTTCAGGAGTAGTAGAGGATGTGTAGATCGTCTTTGCTTTGAATATGTGTAAAAAGTACTTATAGAAACAAAGATTTATTCATAGCATTTATGGACCTAGAGAAAGCATATAATTGGGCTGTAAAAGACCTAATTTATAAATCTTTGGAAATGATGCAGAGAAGACAGGAAGAAAGATAAAGATAATATAAACACTGCATATAGCAGACCAGAGTAAATTAAATTTGATGTATTAACAAAAAGAGGTAGGTGCTATGGCAAAGGCATAACAACCTGAAGTACAACTGGACTGAACTGAACCAAGTAATACGATCAACATAAGAATATCCCGACTGATTTCTTTGAGATTGAACATCTCTTTAATAAGGGAAAGAAGTGGCAAGATGCTAAAGGAACGGGATACTCGTATATCCTTAAAAATCCCTTCTTGAAATCCGGATTTATAGTCGAACTTTGCCTTCACTTCAATTAGCTGTCTGAATTGAACATTTTATAGTACAATTTTAAGACTTCCCGTTATAAATGGGAATTAATGTTGAGATTGGTCAAATCAACTAACATAGAAACGACAAGCTAAAGTTCTGTGTTATGAGTGGTTTCAACACATAAGATGCGCCTGCGTGTTGTAGCTGACCATTTCCTGATATTTGATCAAATAAAAGAAGTTGAGACTTTTACAAACATTTTTGCATTACTCTCTCTGTATATCTAATGAAGATGAGCTATATACATATATGTATATCATATCCTTGATATACTTATGACGGCTATGCTCATGTGTCACATGCCTTATGAGTATACATATTCAGTCTTAGAATTGTATCTAACATCTGAAGCTGTAAAGAACTTTTTATTTGATTGATGTAGTTAACCGCTGACTTGACCCTGGTAGCTGACAGCACTAAATCCCAACCAGTAACCAATCGCGAATGTTAAAAAGGCAACCATGTACCAGAATAACTAATGAAACAAATTCGTCCTGCAGACGATATTTGATATACTTCATTTTACTCATTCTTGATGAACAGACTGAGCTCATATCAACTTCTATGGATGTTTATTGCAATTGAAAAACTGCCGAGATAATGTGTAAGCATTTATTGTGGTATTGACATTGTGCCATATATGGTCATGACATTGTTGTCACTGGACGGATTGACGTTAGTAAACGACAGAAAATTAAATGTAAATATTGTTCTATTTTCAGAAAAGACACAGTACATATATGTAAGATGATTTGTGTATTATTTCTTTGGGTTACATGGCAAAATTTCTTGTGATTAAGGGAAACATACGGTAATAAGTTAACATTCATTGAAGTAGTTACGATTCACAAGTGACGTAAGGACGAGTCGTGTGAGATACTGTCAACAAATTCATCTTTCTCTTGAGGGGAGGGAATTGTGTTGTCATCTCTCTGCACACGGTGCAAGCAATGGAAGGAAACGGAACTGAGGATGGATTCATAATCATGAGGACTTCCCTGATACAAAGGCTGCTGGATATGAAGTGTGAGAGCTGTGGGTCGAGGAATTTTCACTCGCAACTTCAAAGTGCTCTAGCTCTAGTGACCGTATTTTATGTAAGGTGTCAAGATTGTGGGTGGCAAGAATATATGGACACTAGTCCAAAAACCGTGGAGGAATTCAGGCAAGTGGACAGACTGATAATTGACTACGCTCTCAACTCGAAAGGGGGTCGACAAGAAATAAGGGTGAGTTACCATTATGTATTTCTTGACATTGAGTTACCATGATGTATTTCTTGACATAGATCCCTAAAGATTTGTTGCATGAAGAGACGTCACTCTGGAAAAGCATTGTCATGAAATAGAAGTTTTGATAAAGCACCAGTTTAGGGGTGCCACAGAGACTGGCTTATGGATATGGATGGGGAACACTTCATTGGATTCTGTACACTAAGTGAAGGTGACTCAGGCCAGGGGGAAATAATTTGTTGCATCATACTCTTTCATATGGAAAGTAATGTCAGGGTTATGATGGTAAGGCAGGTGTGAGGTGATACAGAGTGTAACGCTAGTATAAATCAACACGTTGCAAGGGAATCGTAATGTAGGGACCGAGATATATCTTATCATTCAGAATCATACTGGAAATATACCATTGATGTTATCATTATCCATCTGTAATATTGGTTGCATGCCATTGCCTGATGTAAACACATCATGCAAACACAAAACATTGGTAGCCAACAAACGTCCCAGCAGCTGAATGACATCATATCAATTTTATGATCACTTTACATTATCAATGTAATTTTAGGTTGCTAGAGGAAGATCATTAAGGTTTCCATAGTTTTGCTGGATTTCCTATACAGTATTAATACCAGTGATTCCCATACATTTACCTCACATTTTCCCAACAATCATCTTTGATCCCAGCTTAAATGTAATGATCCAAATCACATTTCCCCTGTACGAATTACTCTCATTAGTTCACTAATGTACCTTTCTTCCAAATCAACATCTTTTCCATAATACCCCTAAACCTTATATTAGTTTGATAGTGTAACAATTCAAACTTTGTTTTATATGCTTGAGAAGATTTGGGTAAATTTTTGGCGTAAGAGTACAAAAAAAATACATATTTTGACAAAAGTGGTATCACTGGGTTTTGATTAGATGTATCCTAGTTCAAAACAAACAGTATTTCGGTGTATATCTCAGAATGGGTATTGCATCCTTGGTTAGGAGTTTTCATGAAAACTAGTGTAGAATAATTTCATATAACTAGATTTCTTTGCTTCTTCACATGGCCATTGATATGCAGTTAGGTGAGTGTCTGATGTATTCAATACAAATGACTGCAAGCCTCTATGCATAAAACAGGATTTGTAGCAGAATAGTTAAGTTGTTACATCTATGATGTGTGACAGAGCATTAAATTTACTGCTTGTTTTGAATAAGTGTCCATAATTGTCTTGTATCATAATACAGAAAGGCTTTGAGGAAGGTGCTTAATACATTTAGGATAAATAGGAAGTTATCCACTGCAGTGAGGTTTTACCTTAAGAGGCATGTGTGTGCAAGGAGTAAGGGAAGATGAGTGGTTCCTGATGAAGGTAGGTCTGCATAAAGGATGGGAGATAATACCATGATTGCTTATTTTGTTTATGGACAGGATGGTGAGGGAGGTGAATGCAAAGGTATTTGAGTGAGGGATGGGCCTATGGTATAATGGGGGTAAGGGGGCATGTGGGGTGAATTAAATACTGTTTGCTAATGATAGAGATTTGTTGGTAGACACCTAAGTGAAACTTCAGAAGCTGGTGACAAGATTTGGAAGAGTGTTTGAAAGGAGGAAGTTGAGAATGAATTTGAACAAAAGTTAGGTAGTGAGGTGTAGCAAGGAGATGTAAGTGCAGTCTGATTGAGAAAGCTGACCAGGGTGTACTATAATGGTTCAGACATGTCAGAGGGATTAGCAAAGGCTCTCTAAGTAAGAGGATATATGTGATAAAAGTGGTAGGAGGAAAGGGAAAGGAAGGCCAAGGAGATACTGACTGTATGAGACTCTAGGATATTAGGGCCTGAAAATTTAGAAGGATGAGAGCCTCACATAGGATAGGATAAATGGGTTGGAAGAGGTATATGAGGAGCAATATAATGTCAGTGGACTTAATCTGGGCTTCAGAAGTGGTCTTGGTAAACCACAGGGCCTGTCTGTGGATGGTAGACTCTGGTTTCAGAGCACATGACAACTAGAGATTAGATGTTTGCAGATAAGGCCTTTGTATGTTTCTTTCTGATGATACCTTATTAAGGTGGGAGAAATAGTAAGGTATTAAAAAGTAATAATACACTTTACACATACTTGTGGAATATGTAATTGCAGGAGCTTTTGAAGATGAAGACCAAGAAAGAAACTGTGAAGGATATGGAAGTGCATGAGGAGGTAGACCTTAAAGAGGAGATAGATATTAAAGAAGAGACACAAGAGTTTGATGACCTGAAACCAATAGATGAACGGGAAGTCCAAAATACTACAGAAGCCTCTGCAGAAACAGTGAAGAGTAAAGACAAGCGTACTAGAGATGATGATGGTAAGGCTCATCAAAAGTTGAGATATGTTTTATGTTTCCCAGTAGAAACTAGTATTTTCTTACATTTTCGTATAAATGAAGAAGGTAAATTTCAAGAAACAGAATCCTCTGTTTTAGCCATATATACTTAGTAAGGTAAGTTGCTGCCTTGCCTGTACAGTGGATTTCTTGGGCATAAAGGAAAGATTAGAAAGACACATACTTTTTTCACTTTTTTTGCAATTTCTCATATAGTGAGGTAACACCAGGAACAATGTCATTTGCCCACATCCAACCCATAGCTGGGTTGTGTAATGCTCCCAAACCTTAGCAACCTATCAACAGCCA
>JAUUDY010070211.1:2086-14796 GCA_032361765.1 Panulirus inflatus
CTCATTTTCTAGACTAAGAGTAACGATTTCAACAAAAATAGAAAGCACAGAAAACTGCATTTTCTATAAAAATAGAGCCTCATACCCACACAGAGCCAGAAACTTTGGCTACAGACTAAAATAAGCTTAACATAATGGCTTCATTATATTCACACAAAACTCCAAGTTACACCATATCATCGACCTTGCCAGAAGCATTCTGTCACATTGTCATCCAATCTGACAATGTCTTTCAACTTCAGTCCACGGCACCTGGAGATAAGGATGCTAATCTGCACCTTGCATGCAATGACACGACATTCAAACCATTAATCTGAATACCACAAATGTCAGTGCTCAATCGTCCAACTTGCACCAGGTATCTTGAAACTACGTCACATCTCCACATCCCGATCTTCCAGATTACCTTAGGAGATAACAACTTCCCATAGACTAAGGCATACCTGACAGGAAGTCGGCAATTTACCCACGCCACTACGTACGTCATGCGAGAATTTCTCACTTTCCCTTACCTTTGCAACTTCACCTTGGGTTAAAACCGAGTCATTCAACGCGACACTGCGGCAATCTGCACTAACACTGATAATTGGCAAGAACAATTCCCAACTGCTCTAAAATAAACATGGCGCACCGAACTGCTGACAAAGGACTTATCATCTGGTGTTTGTCCTGCATAGACTAACAGTCAAATCAATCCACAAAAGACACATTACATTTTAAAACATCCAATATATCTAAATCATCGACCCACAAATGGGGATATAAGGACTAAGAATTTTGGAGATATAAGAGGAGACAATGCATAAAGTTCTAAGATATGGTTATCTGGCAGCTGCCTCTGGTTCTGGGAGGGGGTTGTGCTCCACCTTCCTAGGCATTCCATCCACTGTAAACAAACAACACCTTGGCTTCCTGGGATCTATCTCTTCAAGTTGGATCTGGGATGAACTTATGGCTCCCATTGCTGTAAGCTTGTGATTTCTGTTTGTGATACGGTTGATGAAAAGTGTCGAGGCAGTGAAATCATTCCATATCAGATGTAGTGTTGTAATGTTGCAGAATATGTCTTGCACGTTATTGACAACTGTATTCTATGTATGAACACTATAATATAGATGATTTATTTTTGGAGACTGATCACTTCATTGAACTACCATAATACTACTGTCGACCAACAGAACAGTAGCTCCTCAGGTCTATATGTAAAGAGAGCCATCCTGGCAAATGTTTACTCTCAACCTTAGGTTAAGGTGATTGTTGGCATGGATTGTTGAGTTTTCATATTGTCTTGTGGGCTGACATCTTTGATGCGACTGTTCTATGAGTCGCTGGTAGAACCTAAGCCATTTATTACTGAATGAATACCTGGTACAGTCTGCAGGGGTCTTTTACCCTACAACCCCGTGCTGGGCCCAGGCTGGTGGGCTGTGTCACTGATCGACCATGGTATTGAAAATTGCAGTTCCCAGGCCAGCCAAGGCTCCACAGCCTTGCTGGTCAGGTTCAGTGTAAATACTTGTCCAGGTCACTCTTAGAACTTCATTGTGCATCCTACAGCTTGAAAATGTTTAACTGTTGCCAAAGGGAGCTTCAAAATGCTTAGCTGTTGATACTTGACCTATTTTTCTAATGATCACAAGGGTTTTGTAACTTTTTACAGGATTTAACTTATGCATTTTACTATGATTTACATGATAATAGAGAACAGTTTGCATGTGAACTAAGACGACTTGCTAGAATTATTAGTTATGTATTACGTGTATCTCTTCTGCTTGCGCTTCACAGAGTGTATATATTCTTAGATTTTGTGATAGTCATGAAACTGGTTGGTTGGTAAAGTAATACAAAATATAAATGATATGTGCTTTTTTCTGATTTTTTTTTGGAGTTTCACTCAAAAAGTGTCCCATTGAAAGCAGATTAGTTTTCATATTTGTTTGGTATAATGGCAGCATTCATGTTTCTGTCATAACATAAAGGAAAAGTAGTTTTTAAGACACATTTTCAGTGATGAGTGGTAATAAGTATTGTATTTTATACAGTAATGGCATTAAGTACATTAGCAAGTAACTTGGTCTTTTGTTACCCCAGCTATCTTGTTGCTTTTTCCCTCAAGATTTAGAAAGACTCCATTTGTAGGATATTTCATTGTCACTTGTCTTATATCTTTTATTTGTAATTTTTCAGAAAGCTGATATTGAAATAAAGGATCTCAACAGCTCTATTCTCTTTGATGAATCAAAGGCAGAACTCTTCAAACTAAGCGATGGGTACAAGAATCTCCATCGAAAATTGAAAACACAGTGGAAAGTTCTCAGGTGCATATGATAATGATAGTGCATTCTGTTTGCATAACCATGTATTTCTTTATATACTTCGATGTACTATGCCGAGAACTTTTCGTTGGCCTTCTGTTCCTCCAAGTTACCGTTACTGCAACAACCTTCTCCTCCGTAAACAGTACTTGCACTGAGCGTAACAGCGCAAACACCCACAGCCGCACAAACCGGCCTATGCATTCCTGTTTGTACAATCCAGATTTCAAGCAGCGTCTGAACTCACATAAGCCAGGCCGCTGGCATGTACAGCCAATTACACCGATCCCATATACGATCAAAATTGTCCGTGCAGACGTGTTAGGCCAGACGAACTGAGCACAGGTTGGCTCTGTCGACTTCAGGCCTATCGACTGTCAGGCTCGCTAAGGCCGAGAACGTCGTATTCGAACGACCAATCGATATAACTTGAAACACTTCTTCATTGTTCAAGATATTGCTAAGACCACGCATGCCTTCACTGTGTATGTGTGTGTGTGTGTGTGTATTAAGGGGCGGCGGGGGCTTAAGTGATATATATGTCATGTGGAAGACTCGAGGCTAAAATGTTTCAGGTTTGTGACTGACATAGGCTTGTGCTTAGGATATTACAATTGTTGCCCAGTAACAATTGATATACAGAATCAATATATAGATATCACTTCTTAGTACAAATAACGTAGGGTATCTAGTGCACTCTCTACCTTCTCATGTCTTTCAAAAGACAGGTTTTTCACTTTCTAAAAATTGGTAAATACTTTCCCATATTTTTTTTCCGTTTCATAATTTTCTCTATAATACGATTAGTTCCCGGCCTTGATGTGGACTGTTGTCCGAGACTGGAGCCATAAACATAAAAGAAAGAGATGCACATGGAAATCTTATCATGATTTTTTCGGAAAGAGTTGTCAAAGTCGTAACACGGTACTGAGACACCACCTTTTAAGACAGAAGCCTAACCTGCGCTTCGAATCATTTCATAGAGAGGTTCACCCGGGATTCGGAACCAAAGCTGTCGTCGGCCTGCTAATGTTGGACGGTCCTCACTGCTGCCGCAGCTCTCGTGCCGGGAAGTTACTGTGAAGTGAGAATCACGTAGTGAGGTTCAGGTAGTGCTGTGGCCAGAAAGTGTTAACACTAGAATTGCAAAGAGGTGAGTAAACGATCGTAGAGACACCGTAGCTTATCCATGTGTAATGTGACGAAGGGATATTAAATATTTGGTTGTGGCAATACCGTAAATTTGCCCATTATCGCTTGACAATTTCATTGTGTTCTCGGCTGCCGAGTTCGTTCGTATATCTGCTTTTGTAAGTGATATAAAGCTGAGAAATATATGGTTACTAAAGTACTCTGAATCTGAAAAGTCCTAACTCAACGGTAGGTGTGGGTTCGTCTGTTTTGCTCTGTCCCAGACATTAAAGTCTCGTTGTGCTTCTGTATATCCGGAATGAACTCTTTTTCCTTTGTAGATCACTGATTTAGCCTCGCACCGAAAGTTTCTGAAATGACTGCTTATGTTATGGATTCGTAGTATAGTGTTGTAGTAGTTAAATAAACATTTATGGAAAAATGTTCTGTCTTTCGGTTTATTAACTGACAATGAAAAGGATTTTGAAGAGGGAAAGTATAGGGTGCTACAAATTGTTTGACTTGCTTGAAAAACATTGTAATGTTTGATTCATCCATTGAAATTGCCTTTGGATACTGAATGATTTTGGTCTCAGATACCAGAGTAGTATTTGGGAAACATAACCACTGCTTCTCGAAATGGATGTAGGTTGGAGTTTGGCTATTGGTATCATACCGACTGGTGGTTCCAGTATTCAGTTTTATTTGGTTTGCGGTTTTTCATTTTCATCACACTTGTCATCAGAGGTGGCCAAACCTGTGGCCGGCTGATTGTTTTCCTGGGCCAAGAAGAGTGAACTGCTTACGGGGGCGCTGTGGTTAGCGGCCCAAGCTACACAAGAGCCAGACGACAACCCTAAGTCGCCTAGGGCACACGTGTTTACTGGCTAGTCCAGCAAAGAGTAAAGTGTGACACTTTTGGCAAGTTGTTCCGAGTTTGTGCGCCTACATAGGGTGGTAGCTACCAGGGTTTGTCCTCTCGTCATTGCAAAGGCCATTACAGTGCTTAATTTGATTTGCATTTGTTGTAAGGATTTAGGAAGAGTTTCTTGAATAGAGATCTTGAAGACTTGCATATTGTTGGTATGGCTAGAGTTCGTTTCTTCATTTTCTTTTTCATTGCTGGTTTTTTTTTTCTGACGTTGCACTGCGTGGCAGTGGCGGGGAACGGAGTCATCACATCATTAGGTATGTTTGGCGCTGCATTTTTCCACACGTGTCGCTCAACTGTTCAGAGATTGTAAAATTTTGAGGGAATGAATCGAGTTTAATTTGGTGGCTGCTAACATGCGAATCATAAACTTCCTCCTTTGCATAGCAGGCGGTGGCCCCCATATCACTTGTCAAAATGGATTTTGTCTTATTTAAGGACTGTAGATATGTCAGTGATATGGCCTAAGGTTAAATCTTCTTTTTAATGTGATCCAGATCATAAACACTATTGAATCTTTTTTTCTTTCTTAACATTCAAGAGAGACTTGACTGTTTTGTCTTCTTCACACCGCCGTTTCACTTTGACAGTATAGTTTCCATGCTGAATAGTGAAACGTGGCTTGTGTAGGCATATAGCATCGTGAGGCCGATGTACGCAAACACTAACTGGTGCTGAGGCTAGTGTAGCCTTCTGTCGTGAGTAAAGATTGTAAACCCACAAGTTGTTTACCACAAAATAGAAAGTAATAACGATGTTTTGATCCATACCACTTTCTGTGTTAGGTAACTAGAGGGCACTGATCAAGATAAGAAAAAAAAAGAAAATCATAGTTTTAATTTCAAATCTTGGAATGTCGTTGATTGAGTATGCGGTAGGTTGAGTGAAACAGCTGGACGCCTCGAGTGTTATAATAAGCGATAGATTGTCAAGTGTGTCAAATGGTTATGGCAGCCATCGACTCTGGTGACAGTGATTTCTGGTTCTGTTGTCGATGGTCTGACGTAGGGTTGCTGGTGGCATTATTGTTGCATAGAACGAAGCTGTAAAGTTTGTTTTCTAATCCTGAAGAAAACTAATCAAGATTCTAACTTTTTCGTTTCTCTTCAGATTGTTACGGCCTATATAATTCTCGAAATAGTTTTCGCAGGTAATGGCGATGAAAATGATATAGTGATATTTGTGCTTTTGTGTGGCAGAAAAATTTGGAACAACTTGAACATTGGCTACGCTATCACACGTGTCTTTTAAGTTAATGTAATCACAAAATGATTTGCCTTATAATTGGAAATAAGTTTATACAAATCAAATCTTCTGAGAATTACTTCATCATTATCACCAACAAAAGCATCAGATTTGTTTGTGACGTGACTGGTAACTGTTCTTCCTGGAAGCAAAGATAATCTCAAGCATTGCACTGTAATATTCATGTTATTCAGGTCCTGTTAACATTGTTATGGTCATGATGTTTTTCCCTTTATAAAACTTAAAGCTCAATAACCAAGAAAATGCATTTACAAGAAAAATTAGATATGTTACATAACAGTATGCTTATCATGATGACTGGTGTGGAGTTAATGTAGATGTTACTGTTGGCAGGTTTGTCTTTCATGTGTGATGCTCCTGACTGGACCTGACGTGGTGCGTCCTCCCTCAGCATGTCAAGGTGAGCTACTGACCGCACCTCGCTGTTCATGTATCAGTGACACATGACACGTTAAGGTAGTTTGATTAAGCACCTGTTCATAAATCATTCGATTTTAGTAAACTTTTTTCCTGAATATTAATTCGCTTTGTTTTTCTTCAGGTATGTGAGAGCTCGCTGATCGTCGCGGGACTGAGAAAACAACATATGACGTAAGTAGTGTTACATATTACATGTGATGCTTCATTATTACATATACTTGTGATGCTTCATTATTAGCAGAATAAAGAGCTCGAATAACTTAGTCCTCGTGTGAGACTTTCGTTGACCCAAAAGGGACATTTGATGGGACAAATTAAGGGATTTTTTTTTTCATTTCTAAGAATATAAATTCTTGGGTTTTCGTCAGGTTGCTGATTTAGTGCTGAATATTATTGATGGAAATTCTAGTTTTCTTTGGGGAGATATTCGGGAAAATTTGAAATTTAGTTCTGCGCAGTTTAAAGCGTTCCTACTACAACACTTTTAACATGAATATAGAACCTTGGTACAAAATTCCTGGAGACTCTTTGGTTGCAACCATTGTTGATGGTTTAATGGGATAAAAGCATAAGCTGCAGGAGAAGAAACT
This sequence comes from Panulirus inflatus, assembly GCA_032361765.1. NCBI lineage: Eukaryota > Metazoa > Arthropoda > Malacostraca > Decapoda > Palinuridae > Panulirus > Panulirus inflatus. Next base: position 8,740 of record JAUUDY010070211.1, read on the forward strand.
TTAAATGCTTCAAGTGAACCATGTTGTGGGTTGGGCCTTGTATTTAGTGATGAGAAAATCACCGACAGGAACCATGAACAACGGGTTGATATATTTGTGAATGTTTCACATTAGCATAAGTTGAAGTGTTCTGGGATACAGGTTTGGTATACTACATAACACAAGAAGAGGATGTTCCCGCGTGGGTCCGATGAATTTCGAAGTGATCAATACGACTTGTGTTGTCTCGATAGTGATGGTAAACATGAGACAAATTTCCCAGTGGTTATGAGAGTCCCACTTTATAGTTATTTCCATCGAAATATGAAATCGATTTACGTTTTATTATTACCGTTGAGAAGCGGTATATTTCACGGTATAGCTATGTTCCATCAACACTGTGACGTATCCATCAAAGGGGAAGAGTTGCCATACACGAAAATGATAAATGGTTGTGGGAATATCACACATTATGGGTATTCTGTTCGTATGTAGTAGTTGTTGGTATTTGAAATTTGCATTGATAGGATCATGAAACAATGCATGGCATTCTTGTAATCCTTCCTGTTGGAAATATACATGTTCCGACACGTGATAAGGTACAGCTTCGTTACTACGCTTATGGAACTCTACACAAAGCAGCGTGTAAACCCGTCAAGAGTCAGTATCGAACATTCCTATCATTCACCACGGAAACATCACAATGAGGAGCCTTCACAATGAGGACAGCAACATTACAGGAACTGCTCGGCGGACGGGTGCAGTGTCAAGGGCCACATCATGTTATCATTGGGTTTGTTATTTCCCCAAACCAGATCATAGCAGCTGCCTTAATGCTGAACCCCTGCCACAGCTGTCAGCAATCGTAACGACTCTGGTCTGCGGTGCACCCGCTCAAACTGTACGCGAGAGGCATCGCTTCCCCGGGGATCCATGGTCGCATACCAGCAACATGATAGATATCAAGTGATTCTAATATGTGGGCCAGAATATGGTATGTGCTGGAGTATGCCAGCAAATCAAGTAGCTTATGGGACCAGGTAGTCCTTTGTGATGTGAAGAGTATGCAGTGGTGGACCCAAAGCTGATACAATATACGTTAAGCAGAAAAAAAAATAGGGCTAGCTCTCTCTCTCTCTCCTTTGCTAGTTCAGTGTGTGTTCGTTTATATGCCAGTTATAAGAAAGTCCATTGATCGATTATTAATTCTTATTGTTTATAGTTTTATCATATCAAGCACAACCTGTGGTGGGTAGCAATAGTCAACACGTGTTTGGATGGATGCAAGTACTTTATATTGGCTTGTAATGGCCCGGGCTGGTTCACCGACCTGAGGTATATTGAAATATTGGAGAAGGTTCCTCTTCCATCAGTGAGTGCATTGCTATTACCTGAGACAGAACACTTTTAGTTTCTCAGAGATAATGTCACTCCACACACGTCTGGCTGTTTAGGTGTGGTTTAGGCAACATTCTGAGGTAACGGTGTTTTCACAACCACCCACATCCCAAGACTTAAAACCTGTTGAGCACGTCTGGGCAGCCAGGACTTGAAATATACCAAACCGGGATCACCATCAGTGCCTTACAGGCATGGGGGCTGCTCCCAGGCCCTGCCGGACGACACGTTACTGCCGAGTTTGTGGCTTCCATACCTCTCAGGCTAAATGTGGTCACAGCTGCAGGAAGTATTTACACAACATGATGAAATGATAAAATTAACCACCCAATATTGTTTTCCTTCCCAAGAGATTAGGACATAACGCATACCTGTATACGAAAGGTACTCGTTCTGTGATTGGCTTATGTATAATGTCACTTTAAATGCACCAAAGATAATTCCTTCATGAACTGTGTGGCACCAAACCCAAATTCATTACCATATTATTCCATGGCATTTAACTAGAAACGTTTGCTATTCGGTTTCACAAGTCTCCAATACTTGAATAGCATTTGATACCTGATAACATGAGAGTAGAGATTATGACGTTACAGATTAACTGTAGTAATATACCAGCACAGTACTAGACCAATACTTTAGCAACAAGAACAACCACGCTACACAGTGTTCTCAGTTTCATAACAGTAATGAATACGCTACAAAATATTCGCGTAATGGTCTCTCAAGATTGCTCAATGTATCTTCATTCCCGTATAGTTTACATTGAAAAAAATGACTATTTTGCCGTGGATAATATGAGACAACAGACAGTGCTATTTGACAAGTGCTCTTAAGGGTCCTTCTACATGTTGGTAGCCCAGCTGTCCAGTTATGGTGGTGACTCGAAGTGACATTTTATATAATTTGACGTTTTTTCCATGTCATCTGAATGGCTACACTGAATGCGGATGAAGACCGGATTATAAAGATAAATTTTCAGTGGATGACCATATACTAAGAACACTGTGAAGCTTAACTGTTAATGTTGGAAACATATGCAGTGCATACTTATCAAAGTATATTAACAATGTCACATAATCTTACCTTGCCTGTCATTCATGCCATGAAATAAGAAATCCAGATAGAATATTGGGAACTTATGACATCAAATGCCAAATGTTGCAAGGTAATAATTATACAGATATGAAATTAAATCAATAATTCAAGTAGCACAACATAGTTGTGCACGGGTGCAAGACAGTTCATGTAGGAAGTATTTTCATTGCACTGAATGCATGTAATATCAGCATGTTTCTTACTGTAAGGTGCACAATACTGGTGGAAGCACCTCCAGCCTCCATGATCCTATTCAGCCTTCGAAGTACAGGTGCCACCAACTCAGTTGTAAGGTGTCATCCTGCAGGGCTTTGCTAGTGTTCCCATGCCACTAAAACACTAGTGATTTGTCACTCAAGCTCATGGAAGCTCCAGCCCACAGCCCCACATTGCCCACACAGCCTTGCTGGTCTGGTATACTTTGTAGGAACTTGCTAGTGCATCGGTATCTTCTCACTTCCTGTGATTTGTTTTATAACTACATGGCAACTCACTCATGATATCAATACATTTCTCTGTATTGCAATTATACTGTATGCAATTATGAATATACTATTTTCACTGAGGTTTAATGCAATGAAATCATCTTACATTTTGATGGATGTTGCTACATTAAAAAGCTTCCATAATCATTAGGAAACTTACCTCCCAATCAAACTTACCAACTTACCAACTCTAATGAGACAACTGAAGTCGTACAGTTCATTTTGACATTCACTGGACTTATCCGTAAATAGAGTTTTGATTGTGTGTACATCACACTCTTTATGTTTTCATACCAAGTGAAATTTCAATCATCCAAAATATATTATCTACATAATCTTTACATAGAAAATTTTTATGACATTAAGTAAGTAATATTTATGTTTACTTTTCATTCACAAAATCATCATTTACATGAATAAATAAAAAACTGCCTTATTCTCTTCAAATATATAAACAAAAATATGAGCAAAATTGTTTCTTTAACTGTAAAAATGACTCAGTTGCTAAATAAATCTAGCTTGCCACTATGATGACACAGTTACACTTTATTAGAAAATTTTGGGGTGTCTATGATGCATGATGTTTACTCCAGCTGTGTTGTTAGGTTCTAGTAACATCTATGGATAACATGTAGAGTCATAAATTAGCTAGAAATTTAAATGAGGACACAAAGGGTTAACACCACAGATGTGGCATGGTGCAAATTACCCTGTGATACTCATACAGTGGCATGGCACAGAGAAAGGGGTAAACCACCAAGTTATATGTCTAAATTTGCTCAAACATCTTCATAAAAATTATTTGTCTGCTTTCTGACTACTAAGTAGTAAAAATGATACAGGAGGAATTCAAACATTTATACTTTACCCCCCAAAAGTGCATAAACTAAAATTCCTGGGGATATATCTGAATTACTCTCCTTCACTCAACTTTTCTCTCAACTTTGGTCATTTTGAGGTTAATTGCACAAATATTCTGGTATGATTAATCTGCATTTCTCAATAAAGGCAGTATTAGAGTTTTAATTTCAAATAATGAATTTCATCCACACTGGCTTCCCAATTCCCATACATAAACCTTTGGTCATATGATTTTCTAACTGCTTCAACAGTACTAAAATAACTATAACAAAGAAAACCACTACTCTTCCAAAGAATACTTGATTTCATGGGAAAGCTCAGCAGCTTGCATTCTTCCAATGAAGAGAATTTGTAATCAGAGTTGCAATCATCTAGTTAAAGCATCTGAATGAATCAAATGAAAAATTACTGATCTAAGTATTTTTTTTTTCACTTTTAGATATGGTGAAGTACTAATTCATCAACACAATCATTTCTCATTCATTTGATCACTTAAATATTCAGTCACATCCTACTCTGGATTCAACAAAACCTAATTACACAACTGAATGGTTTACAGTGTGCCTACAATGTCTGGCTGTGACTGCTCAAGGATATTCCAAAATCCTAGCTGCATAGTGAATACGCAAGATTTGATTTCTACAATAAGTGGTACTGTGCTGCAATCCCTAATACAACTATCTAATAGCTTTAATAAATTCAGTCCATGATCCCGACCATCTTATCTAATGTACTTATATAAAATTCTAATATCAAGTAAGCAAAAGATCAACTATTCATTCACTGTGATACAGAGATGATTATTTTTTGTTGCACACAGAAGAATAAATCTTTTTTAACTACAACATGTTTAATTCAAAAACATAATTAGATAAATCTTTCAAAGTTCATTTTCATCTGAATAAAAAATCTTTTTATTAAACTCAAGAAACCCAATTTCAATAAAAAAATTCATTAAAGAAAAATGCTAGCCCTGATTTGCATTACCCTCAAACAATAAAAATAGTCTCAAATGAATGTCATAAGTATGATACTGCCAACTAGATCTCCAATGTGATGTGTTAAGTCTTACATATTGCAATGCATCTATCTGTTGCTTTTTAATCAGAGGAAGAGATACATAAATATCTCAACCAAAACTACTTCCATACTCATCCTACCCTCATTTTAAGAGTAACGCGACATTACATAAAACAAACCATGAAATAATGCCAACACATATAAATCAATGTAAAAAGGATTTTAATGTGGATGGGTGGTCTAAGTATCTTTCATACCACATGACTGTTCCTCTTCCCCCTCAATAGCTGGCAAATCAGCATTACATAAGACAAATGCTCTATTTTAATAAAAAAAAATTCACATACCATTTAAATTTACTTCTTAAAGATACTTTCAGTACTTGAAACTCCAAATGCTTACAAAGAAAAGCCTATTTATCATTTACCATGGCAACTATCAAAAACAAATACTGTACTTATGGAATAATCCTGATAACAATGCTCAGATATTGAGGTACAAGAGACAACTTTAATAAACATAAACTTAAGGTCTGCAAGAACAAAATGGGCAAAAAATCACCATTTTTATTGTAACTGACCTTAAGTAAAATAACAAAACATGGAATACTTGAAGGTGCCACTGGCCAATGTGACTGCACTGAAGATACACGCTATTCATCAAAGTTTTAGTAAGCATTCAAACCAATTATACCAAATATCTTAAAAATAACACAAAATCTGCACAAAAATACAAACAAACACATTAACAGATACATCAAAATACAATCTTTCATTTAAAACTGAACATCCATACTCTCTACTCACCTTCAGCAGCAAAACAGCCTGTTTATCAAAATCTGGTACAAATCTGTTGTAAACAATTATTTTCAAACATTCCACAGTGTACTAAATGGTAAACAAAACACAGACCCAAAAACATTCATCCACAAACCAGAAAAACTTGCCTGAAGAAACAAAACTATTGGACTTATTCATGAAGTGGGTGATATAAAAGTCAGAGATCAATACAACAGGAGGTTGAAAGATGATTTTTTTTTTTTTTTGACTGGAAGAAAATACACCCAGTAGAGATGAATCAAGAAAAAAGAAATGCTCATTAAAAAATTACTGGGGGCTGTGGCACTGCTAAAAACAATGTCAGTGTTGAGAGAGAGAGAGAGAGAGAGAGAGAGAGAGAGAGAGAGAGAGAGAGAGAGAGAGAGAGAGAGAGAGAG
>JAUUDY010070321.1:0-14789 GCA_032361765.1 Panulirus inflatus
CCTTCCTTACTTCTCACATCACTGTTTCCACTCACATCCACCTCTCTCCTTTTTCACCTCCTCCCAATATACAGTAGTTTCTTATTTCCTAAAACTTTTCACTTAACTTTCTTCCAAAATCTTTATCTACTCTTTCTTTGCTTTCCTCTAACAGCTTCTTAACATTCCGCTTACAGCCTCATGTTAATATCTTAATGCTAATTCAAGACATACCAGAGAAAGGTCATTAACCTTGCAATGGCATTCAAATACAATACTCAGCATACCTGCCAAGATAAGCCACTCAGCCATCAGGTTGGCCATCTGAGCCACAGCCTGGTAGTTTTCAGACAACATTTCAATAACTTGCTCAGGATTTCCACCAGCTTGGAAGTATCTGGAGAAGAAAAAACAACTAGGATTTTCATATAATGCCTGCAGGTTCTGAACCCATATGGTTTCTCAATCAATTGTGGTAACTGGATGGATCATTTTAATCAAGAGTTGTGAATGACAATTTGAACTAGTAATAAGAATCTCATCCCTAGTAGAAATCCAAGTCTTTTTATAACGCTATTGATTATGACAGTTTATGGTTCATAATGAAAATTTAAGACTATCAATAAGACACTATGGTAAAAAATAACCTCACTCAAAAGGAAAAAATGCATATTCACAAGAAATTTAAAATCAAATAAAATAAAAGTACAGGGTATGTGAGTAGATTTTACATAAAATAATACAGTAAGCTAAATAAATCAGTTCATATTTTCTATGATATGAAAATTAATGGTGATATCGAGGGCATGGGTTTGCCATTCTTAGGACCCAGTGTGTTTCTCCATATCAAGCACTCTCCCTGCGGGTGGTAAACTCTATTTGGGTTACTTTGCTCCTCAGTTAAGAGAGACAAGGTCCTAGAATATACGGATGAGAATTTCCTTTATCACCGTGTCAATCAGCATACAAGAACCTCTGAGGATGATATGCTGTCTTGGTTGATTTTGTCTTTAATCATTACAGCATACATAAAGTAGCATGAGAAGTGGCCATAACAAATATAAGTGAAATAAATGCAAAGATAAAAATGAAAAGAATGCAAAGTAATGAAGATGGCATGTAAATGTAATTAAAATATACAGAAACAAGCTACAGGAATCTGTATGTGAAGAAAGCCTTTTTAAGTTGATCTGGCTGACCTTTTAAGTGTTGAAAATATGCCAGGCTCCATGATGAAGTCAGTGCTCGAGAACTGCCGTAGGCAGTTGGACTGAATGTCCGCTGGACTGAGGGCTTCATCTTCCTCCTGTCAACAGAAGAATGAAAATTGGCATTTATGGGACTTAACAAATTATCTATCTTTCCAATGAAAGCTGTATGTTTGCTTAAGGCCCAAACTCACAAAGGGGAAAGTGATGATATGTGTGGATCCATCTAAGAAGAAAAATATTGCTTGGAACATGTGGAATTCCCTAAACCTTTCAACCACTCCACCCATATATATTCAGTGCCTGGGTAACAATGCCAACCATGCATTTACAAACTGAGATTTTCTGCTGTAATTCCAAGGCTAAGTTCTGGGTTGGTTATATGAGTTTGCTGGATGCCTTTGCTGAACATACTAAATTCAGTTGCCCTTTACACAAGTAAGAGTGAAGTATCACAGTTTATGCTGATGCTTATGCCACAGCCAAATTTTCCTTAATTTCCAACTAAACTGCCCTTACCCTGGTAAACCTAATAAATTTGCTTTTATCCACATTTACTTCCAAGCTTGGTCACAACTTTGACAAGTTTCCCAAATCTGCCATCAGTGGTGTATCATCAGCAAACAACAACTGACTCACTGATCAGAATCTTTCATCCCTAACAAACTGCATAACTGCTCCTCTACATGCCCAGTATTTGGTTACATCTCACCTTCATAACACCCAGATGGTATAACTCTACAACAGTTCTACCCTACACACAGGTAAAAATTACTACAATACTAAGTTGTATATGTGGCAAATTCTTTCTATGGAAATACCTGGTACACACAGCCACATTTTACTGTGGTCAGGACAAGGTTATATTTTACCATGACATCGACTTGCACGTAGTTACACTGCAATACACCCACTGCGTGGTTATGCCTTAAAAGTAATAGCTAATGCATCATTACTTTGAACACTGTGAAACATGCTCTATGTTTCCATATCAACAATGTGCCTGGTACTCTGATTACAAGTCACTACAGTAACACAGTAAATAACTGTACAAGATCATCATGATATTGAATGCTGTTACATCTTACCAGAGGTTCTGCATCAGGAGCCTCATCCCAGGCACGGGTTTCAAATTCTTCCTCCATTCTTTGAACCTAAAAAGAAGAAAAAAAAAACTCATGAAATTACACTTTCCACAACATTACTTTCAGCACAAGGGTTCATTTAAGAATCATATTCAATGAAGATTCTAAGGAAAAATTAGTGGAAACATTCATTTTCATCATAAATGTATCTAAAACCATGAAAGATGGCGCATTCCAACACATCATATGACTGTCTATCATTCTGTCCAATGCAGTTCCAGTATCAACTCCTAATGTAAACCTTGACACCGATAAATATTTTTCTATCATCTTTAGTGCGAGGTATATTCACAAAGAATTTACTTTGCTCATAGTCAAAAAAGTTAAGTTCTCTTCAGGAAGGAGATACAGTAGCCACTCCCGGTGTTCACAGCAGTAATATTATATATTTCTTAAATAGCTTTCATATCTGTATGGTTAATTTGTTTAAAATGATCTTTAAAATTAATATCTAAATACCAGGGTAATTCTTTAAAAATGTTTTGAGGAAAAATAATGAAATGTCTGATACGAGAATCTTGTTTGCTTTGTGATGTTGCTTCACTTGCAGTCTGTCACTTCAGCTTTTCACATCTGAAACATGAAAATAGAGCCTGTGTTGGCTGCTGCATAAAGTATTCCAAATCATCACCAATCATCTCTGATGAAAAGTGCTGATCATTTTTACCAAAACAAAAATTTATGTACTTCTCAAAAAAGTACCCTAGTTGTGAGAAAATTGCATCTATGAGTAAATAAGATTTTGTTATAATAAACTAATGAGAAAATTACATCCATGGGTAAATAAGATTTTGATATAATAAACTTAGAATATGTGGGGCACAATACGTACATACACGATAGTTGTTTTAATTTTGTTTGCATCTGTGGGTACTATCATTCAAGAAAAATTTTTGTGACCGAGTATAGTAATTCCTCAACTTTTTGCATACTGTTGAAGCCCTCTATCAGAATAATTAAGAAAAAAAAATGTTTGTTCAGCATTCCCTAAACCAAACCTGACAGCCTAGCATTATGCTTATGTGCAAACCCGAGCAAATCACGTCTAGCTGAAGGTTCAGAGAATAACACATCCATGTGGCACTTTCATGAAATTATATAAAACTTTATTGTTTAAAACTTGATTTACACACCAAATAAAGCTCTCTAGAATTTAAACAAAGCAATGTGTGGATACATGGCGTCACCCGCCTGCAAGACCTGTATAAAATTCATGACAGATTTTGATGAAAGTGGTACCGATGGATTTTTGAAAATCCGCATTGTAGATATTGTGTAATTCTACCCATCTTTCCTCAACTTCATGGACCTAATCACTTTGTGGGGACACCACTCTATAAGAGGTCTATAGTTCAAGGATCACATTAGTACCATTGTCATCAAAATTCATCCACTGTAATACATGTTTCCATAATCCGATGAACTGCCTCCACATTTTCCTTGTTATCTACAGTGTATTGTTTTATCTCAACACTACAGTACTAACCGCAGGATGAAATCACTGTGTTCATTGCTAATAATGATGCCAAGTTGAAAAGATGAGACAATAGAAAATGCTTAAGGTACACAATTGACGAAGATAGCAGGACACAATCATAAACAAAATAACTACACTTTATATTAGAAATACTGACAAATATCAGATAAAAATGAGTTTCAAATCACCAAAACATTACATTATCCCAAATATTGTAAAAAGTCAACGAGTTAATGTTTATTTCTAGAAGTTTACAAACGATGTGACAGCCTTATTTGATTGTTTCATAACTATCTTAGTAGATAAAAACGTATCTACTTTTTAAATGGTACGAAGGTTACATTACTCACTTATGGTTGCTGCATACAGCAGATAATCTATAATTACTTCGTTATTCTGGATGAAACATACAAGAAACTTTTCCCTCCATCACATCACAAACATTACAGAAGTCACAACGCACTTTTAATTACAGTTTGTGTTATATATTATCTCATGGCTTTTGTATCTAGTTTCAGTATCAATTTCATACTAATTTCATAAGAATTGGTTTAGAATTTATTGACAGGTGTATTTTCTTTTAGATAACATATATCAAACCTTATTTGCACATTTTATTATATAAATTGTCCTAGAAATACCCTACGTAAGTAGTATATAAACATTTCAATAAGGACATTCTCTGATAAGTCAGATTAAAATTTTAGAAATCCGGATTATCTTCAGGGTTGGTAATGTGGCTCATGTCACTAATTAAGTTGTAATTACCTAAACATATTTAGGTTTTTTCATCAAATATAGATATATCAATTCGGGTTTCGAAAGGGTTCTATAAAAGATTAATTTTCTGATAGAAATTAAATCAACCCTGTATGAGTTTACTGTGTACAGGTAATTTGGTAAGATTACCTGTACTAGACAATTAAATTTGCATATCTGACTTTATAATTACGATCATCTACGGTGACATATGGTTAATTTTCGAATATGTAATCTTATCTAAGACTATCGCATTTCATATTTTTTATAGCAAAGCTCGTGTCATGGCAATTGTTGTAATATCTACAATCGCCATTAATGGCGGCACCAGCGGTCCCTGACTCCTGATTGGTTGGCTCCTGGTTGCCGGTGGGGGTCATCCTTGCCCGATGATTGGCTGGTTCTCCCTCAGGATGGCTTGGCCGGCAATGCTGATTGGCTAACTCCATTTTCTTTTGGCCAATTGGGTACTTTTTTTTATACATGACGAACGAGAACACGACTTAATTATTGCAACTATAACCAATGAAGGTGATAATCATGAGCAAATGTATATAAGATGACCTAGGCTGATGAACAAAGCAGGGATTTTCTAAGGTTATGTAATACATAAATAAAGAATTTGGGTTATATGAACGGTATTTATCAGGGAGGGTTTCATGATTACTCTAATCATCATAGGAAAAAAAAGTCAGGAGGAACTTTTTTTTTGGGGGGGGAGGTGGCGGGAAAGCGTTTGATGTGCCTCTCGTGTCACCGGGAGTCAGGGACGAGCAGTTACCCTTTGGTTTCCTAATAGGTGAGGTCCAGTGTGTGATATTGTAATTACCACTATCGTTATAGGTGATTAATGAGTTTTCTTAGAGTAATGAGATGTGTGTAGATAAAAGGACGGCGTATGTGATTGATCAGGAAGAAAAACAAATCTGTCCTACTTTTGAACTGAGAGATACCTCGAAATGATAGTTCGCTCGTTAGTGTAGTTAGTGTATATCTGGATGGTGTATGTGGGGCTCGGTCATGATGGAATTGGTATGTTGTCAAAGGCAGGACTGATATTGGTCAACATTACAATAACTTGTGTTCAGTTCATGTGTTTACTGGTGCTCTGGTGTTTCTTTAAGGTTTCTCGCGAGTTCAGTGTAAGATTCTTGGCTCATTCCTCACTGATCATATACGAATGAAAATATTTATTTATGGATGAAATTTATTAGTTTCCAAGGAGAGTACAAGTTCTCGGTCAGTTATAATTTTGGCTCTGCAGTATTGAGCATATCTGAACCCATATATTAACGTATGACATGTGTTTATCAAAATGAATATGCTTGAACAATGCCAAATACTTTAGACATACTTGTGCCTTTTTCCTCCCCAGAGATCAGCGATGAATTGGGGTAGTTATGGTGGTGCAAGACCTGCAGTTGTCATGGCTCACGTGTTGTGGACATTGGCCCTCATGATGGGAACAGAGGCTGTCCCAGGTGAACTACCCCAGCAGCCACCCTCAACACCACCTATGGTAAGTAGAGCAAGTCTGGGGTTGTTGTGGAGGGGGGGGGCTATGGTTGGCCTGAGGTTGAGGGGGTATTGGGGTCTAGCATTCATGATGGTCTTGATACTTTCCTTTCCATTATGTGTATGAATAGAACATCTTTTGCTTTTTCCTAAAGCTTTTTTTTTTTGAAAGCCAGTCCTCCCCCATTGTCTTAAATTACCCTCCTTAATAACATGTACCCATCTGGATAGAAAAGGTGAGGAATCTCTCGTAAGCTTTGTATCCACAGCTCCTAAGAATATCAAGTGTATTTTCCTTTATACAAAATTGTAATTCCTTCTCTTAATATCCTACTGATGGATGAGCTTGTATTAAATACTTTGTCGAACATTACCATTACTGACCTCCATAGTTATGGCAGAAGTGGTTTCCTCTTGCCTCATTTTCATTTGCTAAGAATTTATTGTATTACTTCCCTATTGAGTAAATGCAGCATCTGAAATGTAGAAAAGACATTAGATACTTTTTGTAGAGGAAATGATGATTGATGTCTGTCTATAGGGCAAAGCCTTCATGAGGCTTGAGAAATGTATCCCTCCTTTTTCTTCAGAACTATATATATCCGCCATTGATCGGGTAATTACATTTGTCAAAACATGACGAGCTGTTTACAGATGGCCAAAAGTATTAGGTTACCACATTACACGTGCTGATGTCTATTGTGTAGTTTTGATTTTCTTCAGTCAACAGTGATGGAAAATAGGCCCCTGGAAACTCTGGCTGACCTAGATTTGTACATGGACAGCCTTGTTGACCAGGCTCGTCTTCACATTTCTAAGGCATTTACTGAGGAGTCTCGTCGTTACAGAAGAGGTAAGTACTGGTGGGAGGTAGAGAAATAGTAGCTGTATAGTTTACATAGAAGTAAATTGTCCAAAGTGGACTGAAAGATTAATGTAGGTTGTCATGGTTGGAGTAACAGTACTGCTGAAGCATTGGTTAGATTGAATTTAAGGAAGTAAATTCTAGGTTGATGTTGGTAAAAATGAAAGTGAATTCCGAGAGGTGGGTGACTATTGATGATTATGCACCTGCCCACGTGAAGAAAGCTCTTGAAGTAAGTGTTTTGGGTGCAGATGAATGTGTTGGCAGTTTTGATGCAAGAGACTGGTTATTGGTGACTTGGATGCAAAGGTGAGTAATGACAGTTGAGGGTATAATTGGGAGGTATGGGGCAATTGGTATTATGATTGGAAATGAACAGTTTAGTTGTGTGATGGAAAAAGATTGGTTACTGGAAATCCTTCGTTTAAAAAAGGGGCATACAAAAGTATTTTTATGCAAGGTGGTCGGAAGGCATTATTGTATGTGAATGTGCTGAGAGGGACTGTTGGTGGATGTCTCGCCATCTTGTGTAGAAGAGGATGAATATTTTTCAAGGTTTGTGGGAAAGAGGAAACTGTATCGGTGAGGAGTGAGTGAGCTTGGAAAAGATTTGTGTGAAGAAATACCTGGCTAGATGATGACGAATGGCAAAAGGTGAGAGTGAGTGGAGTGAATGAGGAATGGGAGGTATTTAGGGAAGCAGTGCTGGCATGAGAGAGATGTATGTGGCATGCAAGAGGTGGAAAATGGGCAGATTAGAAGGGGTAGAGTGGTGGAACAAAGTATAGTTACTAGTGAATGAGAAGAGAGATGTTTGGACAGTACTTGTAGGGAAGTAGTGCAGATGATATGGGAATGTATGAGAAAGTGGCAGGAGGTCAAGAGGATGGTGCAAGGGTGAAGGGGCAAATGAATTGCGAATGAGTATCGGTAAATTTTAGGGAAAATAAGATGTTTTAGATATGTTGATGTGCAAACAGAAAATGAGATCAAATGGGAACATCAGCGAAGGAGGCTAAATGGGAAGTAGTAACAGGTAGTGGTGAAGTGAGCAGGAGAGGGAGTATTTTTAAGGATTGTTGAATGTTAATTAGTATGGTGATTTTAGGGTGTTTGGGATGGTATGCAAAGTGAATCGTGGAGAGTGGTTTGGTAAAAAGAGAAGAGGTAGTGAAAGCATTACGTAAGATGGAATATGGCAAGGTGGCAAGAGTAGATGCTTGAGGATTAGCAGAATGCATGAATAATGCCATTTTGTAAAGGTGTGTTCAAACTATAGATGTTCAAGGTAGTTGAGTGTGCTGGTAAGTTGTATGGGAGGGTATTTAAGAGGGTGAGGGCATGTACTGAGCATCAGTGTGGGGAGGGGCAGTTTGGTTTTAGAAGCGGTGGAGGATGTGTGGATCAGGCGTTTCCTTCAAAGAATGTGTAAGAAAAAAAGAATATGTGGAGAAAGATTTTGTTTGCAGCATTTATGGATGTGGAGAAAGCATACAATAGGGCTGATGGAGATGCCTTATCTTAGATCTTGGGATTATATGATGAGCCCACAGCTGCTAGAGGCAATGAGAAGTTTTTGTCAAGGGTGTCAGGACTTTGTCAATATGGTTGTTAATTTGGTTCATGGATGGGATGGTGAGGGAGATGAATGCAAGAGTTTTGGAGAGAGGGCCAAGTATGCAGTCTGTGGGTGAGAAAGGGCCTGGGAAGAGTTGGTTGTTCCTTGCTGATGATACAGCACTGGTGGTTGTGTGAGAAACTGCGGAAGTTAATGACTGAGTTTGAAAACGAGTGTGAAAGGAAGAATTGAAGAGTGATTGTGATTAAAAGCAAGATTAAGTTTAGCAAGGTTGATGGACTCTTTAGTTGGGGATGTGAATTTGAACTAAAAGATATTGGAGGAAATAAAGTGTTTTAGATATTTGGGAGTGGACATGTCAAAGAGTGGAACCATCAAAGAGGAAGTGAGTCGTAGAATGGACGAGGTGCAAAGGTTTTGGGAGTGCTGAAGAATGTGCAGAGATTACCTGGAAGGGCAAAAATGGGGATGCTTGAAGGTATAGTAGTCCCAGCAATATTATATGGATGTGAGGCATGGGCTATATATAAAGGATCTGAGGAGGAAGGGGGATATGTTTTAAGTTGCTCGATGTGTGAGGTGGTTTGTTAAGAGTAGTTATCAAAAGGGTGGTCGAGAGCTGAAATGCTATGGACATATGGAGAGAATGAGTGAGGAAAGTTTGACAAAGTATATGTCAGAAGTGGAGGGAACAAGAAGAGGGAGACCAAAGGCCAGAGTTGAGTAAATTAGGACAATGGTATACAGGGACTGATGTGCTGTCAGTGGACTGAATCTGGGCATGTAGAGCATCTGGGGTAGACCATAGAAATGTCTGTAGGGCCTAGTTGTGGTTAGGGAGCTGTGGTTTAATGCATTACCCATGACAGGTAGAGAATGTGAGTGAATGCAGCTTTCTTGATATAAAAAAATGAAATGTATCATCCTTTTAGTCTGAAATTTGTGGCCAGCAGTGTATCGTGACAGTAATTCCTTGGTAGATATCTTTTGAGCATTTCACTGTTTAAGAAAATTTATGAATTGGGCTAAAGATTTGATATCCAAGCGAGTGAAATTTTATGACATTGAAATATTGAAAAGTTTTGATAACTGATTAGAGAAGATAATGAGTCGAGTTTTGTTTTATCCACTGTGTTGGTTTCCTTCACCAGCTATGGACTTGGCATCAATAAATGTGACAGACTTGGAACTGACAACATTCAGAATGGAAGGTGCAGGAAGAATAGATGATAGCTCGTGGACAGAAGGGGTGACAGGTCTCGAGCTGTTGACCTATGACTACATCACTTACTGGATTTTGGGAGCGCCAAGGTAAGGGTGGGACTTGGTCTAAGCTTGGAGTGATGAATAAGTGTTAATGCCATGTTAATTGATTCTGGTCAAAGGACATGAACTCTATCCAGAATCTTGCATTTTCCAGAAACGTGCAAAGCATGCTTGTCAGTATATGCAACAAGCCTTCAAGGAATGTATTTGAATCCTTTGTACAGGATGTGGGGAACTGAGAAAAGTAACAAAAAGCCAAGGTTATTGGGGGATGACTTCCCTGGGTATTTGGTCCTTACAACGACTCTCCTTTCCTGAACTTGAAATGTTTTGTAACAGTGGATTTGGTGGCTTAGTAGTTCCCAGTGAGCTTCATGATATTTATTCTCTACAGCAGCCAGTCATAAATTCCCATGCTGCTTTGCTTTCCCAGTCCATTCACCAAGAGCTGTAACTACTTTCTGCATACTGTATAAGATATTGATCAGCAAAATAAGAACTAAGTGGGCATGTGTAAGGACAAGGATTTGTAGAGGAAATTCAAGGGAAAGAAATTTTCATGAACTTTAAGATGTAATGTGGATAAAGAGAGTGAAAGAAACTGACAGAGTTAGGGTAGGTAGTTGGAACAAGTGACTGACCTGATGTTGAGTTAATATGATTTGGAATTTAGGAAAATGAAAAACTGGGATCCTAAATTTATCTGCTTGATATAGGTATTTTAGGAGAAAATATAATAAAACTTCAGGACAGTGTCAAGATGTGCAAGTGTCTGAGGAAATGGTGAAAATACTGATTAACATTGGTGATATTTAGAAGTTGGGTAGTAAGGTAAGGAAAAAAAATTTTTAATTTGTGGCTTGGTTTTATAATTTCTTAGCATTTTAGTATGGTGTTTGCAGTAGCTGGATGCATGAAATGGTTCAATTGAAATGGATTTCTCGTAGACTGGAAGTGAATAGTAGTGAATAATGTCTGATACCTCATGAAGAATGGAATGGCTGATGAACTGAAAGATGGATTTTAAATACTATGATCCAGGTTTGAGAAAATGTCTAGAGTTGAACTTGGCAAAGGTGTCAAAGAAAGGCAAAGGGAAGAGGGGTTGAAGGAAATTTCAGGTTACTTGAATTTATAGTTTGAATTAATGAGAATTGGATTTATTTGTGACTAATAAAAATGTTAACTGGGTTGGCAGGAGTGATTACCAGAAAATTGTTGCCTGGTCTGCTATCGACAACAGTGTGAAGATAATTTCGAGGTTCCAGTTGACTTCAATCAGCCTCGATAAAGTCAACAGGATAGCAGTGAGTGTTTTTGAGAACATAGTAACAGGGTTGTATAAGAAAATAGGCAGGTCAACTTTTGTGCATTACTACATGCATACAGTTTTTGCATAGTATTGCAATAGTGTGCTCTAGTTGGCTTGACTTATTGCTTGTGCATATTCTAGACTGGATATTATTAGCATTTCTAAGGTTATTCTGAAGAACTGTTAAAATTCTCTACTGAGGTGACTACTCTGAACGTTTCTATATTTTATTAAATTTGTCTTGCAGGCCCATACATACTCTGGGTTCCTCTTTCTTGCTCTGGGGTCGTCGTCTTCACGACTGGTGAGCATTGTCTGTGTTAACTTGCAGACAGGGCAGCTGCGCATGCCACACACCATCCTCTCAAGGGGCATAGTTGGTGGACTGCACCTCTTCTACGCACATGGTGAACTATATTTAGTTGTCGGAGAACACTACTATTCTACTCCAGATGATGATCTCACACATTCTGTGTAAGTTATGCTGCTGGAAGAGGAATGGGTAGAACATTAATTTTCCTCACGATGTTATTGCTGTTGAGCTAAGCATGGCATTTGCATCATGTCAATAGCATTTATCATGAAAGAAATATCTTGATTTAACCCTTGCTACATTATAGATGTTCCTATTTTTCCATGTATGTATGCATGATTCTGTGCTAGTACTCTTCACTAAATAACAGGGTACTGACTGTAATGGACTAAAGTTTTTCTTGTTTATCCATTTGTTCAAACAAAACAAGAAAATGTTCAAACACCAATTTTGGCTCCTTTTAAATTTCCTGTGCTAAAAATCTCTCTTCAGTCTCTGTGATCCCATTTGTCCTTCTGAATACACCTGAAGATCTTGCTGAAAATTTGAACTAGACTATGAAAAAGATCGAGCTTTTGCTTAGCTTTATCTAATATTTTTTATTGCAGAATGTACGTGCTGGTGGGAGAGTACTTTGATAAGCGAGATAGCCTCCAGCTAAGGGCTTCTGGAGTGCGGGACATTGCAGGGTTTCCAGATGGTGGCAGTTACTATCTGGTTTTCGGCATGAAATCTTCAGCAAGTATCATTATTAGTTTGGTCTCTAGTTCTGCCGAGCTTTTGCAAGACTGCATGTATATTGATTTGATGTTATTTGATGTCAATGTTCTCTAGTAATTTCTCAGCTATTCAAAATGTACTACTTGCATAAACTTAAGTTTGCTCATAATTGTTACTTTCACGGATTAAGCTTGAAATGAGAATATTTTCACTAAATTTTGAGCTTGTATAACTTGCACTATTGTCAGAATTTTCCCAGCACTTCTACATAATAACAGAAAGCATTACAATGGTCATTTAGTAACATGTTATCGATACTTTTAATGCTGGATGAGGGCTGGTGGTATTTGCAAAAAAGTCGTTAGTATTGATATACCTTTGAAAGAGATTTGATTTTAGGTTGTACTTTAGATTAAGTCTGAAACCCTAATTTAGATAAACTTGCCTGTGTAATACCCATCCTGAAATCCTCCAAGTACCCCTACACACAACCTTTCTTCCTACTATACCAAATATGTTGTCAATGTCCAAACTCCTCAGATTTGCCAATTCACAGAATGATCAAGCAAAACAGCCTACTTGCCCACCTTCCATGGCATTTGACCCACTTCTCCACAACCATACTGCATACGAACCTCACAAGACATTATGGATGGCTTCACCTGTCTGCAATTTTCATACAGTACTAATCCCATTGAACATAACGGAACCACAAACGTCATGCTCCAATATCTTGCGTGAAAGATTTTTTCTATCACAGTTTCCCACATTAGCAAGGTAGCATAAGGAACGAAAAAAAGGCCGCATCCAGTCTCTAGCTGTCATTTGTAATACAACAAAACCACAGCTCCCTATCCATACAGGGCCTTGGAGACCTTTCCATGGTTTACCTCAGACACTTACAAGCCCTGGTTCAGTCCATTGACAGCATGTCCTCACCATACCAAATTGTTCCAATTCACTCTATCCATTGAATGCTTTTTCCCCTCCTGCATGATCAGGCCGTTATCACTTTATCTTTTTCACTCCATCCTTCCATCTCCAATTTGGTCTTTGTTCTCCATGTTCCATCCACATCTGACTTGTATATCCTCGCTTCAACCTTTCCTTGCTCATTCTACCCATGTGTCCAAACCATTTCAGCACACCCTTTAAAGATCTCCCTACCATACATGTTTTATTACTGCACATCACTTGCCCTTTCATCGCTAATTCTATCAGAATCCTAAAAAAGAAAGAAATAGTTTGCCTATGAATCAGCTAGCTGCTAAGCAGTCATCCACAATGGCTACATGCAAAGCTTTTGGGCTATGCCATACAGTACCCAGAGAGCTGTTTTTTCCACTCATCATAGGTTTCCTTTGGACAAAATTCCCTCAAATCCTGGCAAACCTTGGTGTGAACATGCTCACAAATTCAGATTTCGGTTACATCAAAGTACTGCACAAAAATATACTCTCGACACATCACATGATTGGAAGACAGTCTCCCTCCAAAGAGAATATCTTCATTCCCACAAGTTCATTTCGCCTTAATCCCTTACAGCCTTGAATACAACCTGCACCCTCCCAGTATTCTGTGATCAATCATTCCCACTTTGCAAGAAACTAACCACACTAAGTATCACAGTATCTTGCTAGTAAGTTTCTGTAAGTTACTAGAAAATTGGACTGGATTTTCCAGAGGGAATAATACATTTTGTTGTGTGCTACAGTTTTGTAGTGTTTAGCATTGCTGACTCTTAACCCTGTGGCCTGGACTTGATCCCTGGTGAAAATAGATTTTGCATGGCTCATCTTTCCTCTGGTTAGTACATAAATGGGTACCACATTGAGTTAGGGTAAAGCATCACAGCTTTATCAGGCCAAGACAGCTGGAACCTTTTATCAGTGTATGTTACCTCTTAGTTGTCATTTCTTGGAACATTATCCCATGGCCCTCACTAACAGGCCTGAACAACAACCTATCAGGAAGTGGTACTGTACATTTGTATGCTCTTAAATGTGCATTTAGATAAAATAGGCAGCCACCTATGTGAATGAAATTGCTAAACTTTCTCACTAGATCCACTCCTTTAGGATGGGGAAAGGTATTTTTAAAGGAAATATAACCTATCTCATCAAATTGTATATATATTGGCTACCATTATTCATAATTATATACTATATTAAAGAAAAATCGTGGGTTTGTGAAAAATTGGAATCTTGCATAGCTGCTCTGGTAAATAATTATAGTCTTGTCATAATACTGAAGGATTGTAAGTTAAGATTCTAATATACAAACTGGTGTTTTAGCAAAAGGATTTCTGAAGTAAGATGGATGAAGGAAATTTTAGAAAACATAGAAATAAATTTGCTGTAGTGGAACATGCCTGTTTTATGAATAGCTTGCTATTGCATTTGCAGGAGGGTTGCCATGTGTATGAATTCGACCCAGTGTTAGACAGTGTGACGCTGATCCAACAGTTACCAGATACAGATGTGGTAAAGGTTCTCCACTTCAGTGACCCACATGATGACAAACATTATGTTCTTCTGCTAAGCCATGACTATGGAAAGATTTATTGGTGGAGAAGTAAGAACTTTTTTCTTAAATCCTTGATGTTTATAAAGTGTATTCCTTTAAAAAAAGGTTCTTTTGAAATGACTGCG
>JAUUDY010070432.1:1135-24013 GCA_032361765.1 Panulirus inflatus
GTGTGTGTGTGTGATATTAAAAAAACCTTCATAAATATTCTAATGAACATTTCAATAACCAGAATGAATAATCATACATACCGGAGACTATCAACATCTGCCTGAATCTTAGCTTCTCGTTCTTCAAACTCTTCCTTCTTTTTCAAAGTAGTTTTACGTTCCTCCTCAACTACATTTAACAGCTTGAGTAACACTGATTCAGCTTGCTCATCCTTAAAATCATCTACTCCCATAAATTCTGAAAATATCAATTATCCACTTAATTCCTCTTCCCTGAGCCTGTGGTGCTGATTCTAAAAGTCACTAATCAAAACTTACAATAAGTACCCATTTTTGTGCCTTGCCACAGCATTTTGTTCTAAAGCTAATATGTCAGCATCAACTTTTTACCTACTTGACAAGGATAATAGAGATGTTTTGTGGGAAGAATTTCTATTGTATGGTGAGGGAGTAACATAATTGAAGAAGTGAGTTTTTTTCATGTGAGTAAGGCAGGTGTATGAGTAGAAGAGACGAAGGTGAAGATGTGTCTGTGGCAGGGGTTTGTGATGTCATACTACTGGATTGGGGTAGTGAGGGATGTAAATGCAAGTCTTTCAAAAGGCAAGTCTACAGTCTGTTGGGGAAGAGAGAAGGCCGTGGAGGTGAGTCAGTTATTGCTTGCTGTTAAAACAGCTCGGTGGCATACACTGCAGAAGCTGGTTTCTGAGTTTGGAAAAATATGTAAGGGTAGAAAGCTGAGTCAATGTGAATAAATGTAAGGTTATTAGGTTTAGCAGCGAAGAGAAACAGGTCGGTAGGAGTTTTGGTTTGAATGGAGAAAATCTGGAGAAATTAGAGAGCTATAGACACCAGAGAGATGGCAATGGATGGAACCATGGGAGCTGAAATGAGGTAAAGCGCTTGAGGGGGATAAGCTCCTGGGTGCCTTGTATGGATGAAGTCTTTCTGTTAACATCTTTTCTAGATATCACAATGAATTTCATAACATCCTCCCCATTTCATCTCCTTGGTGGTGGAGCTATAATGTCTTCCACAGTGAAAATAATTTTGAACTTGTTATTGAATTTCTGAAACATCCTTACATCAACCTCTCTCTAAATCCCTTATCCTGATTAGTCGCTCCTTCAATTTATGGAAATGTTTTTCATTTTCTTCTGCCTTGTCCATAATATTCTTTTCAATGTTTCTTTCGTCCTCTTTTCTCATTCTTTGCCCTCTTATACCTTGCAACTGCTGGCTCACTAGAGTGCCATTGGTATCTTCACCACCACACATCTCTAATCTCCTTTGCTTTTTGACATCTTTTATAAAAACACTCTTTTATCTTTACCCAATTCCTCTGTACTAAAAGCTTGAGGTACTTATGACTTACTGAAGTGTATATTTCACAGAAACTCTCATTTCAAAGCCCTGGTTCCTAGCTACTAAACTGCATTTCCCAATTTACATTAACAAAGAAACTACAAGGGTTTGTGAAGTTTTCATGATTATATCTCGTCTGTTTGTTATCTCACTTCACCTCCACTTCATTGATGAGCATTACTGGATCACATCTAAAAGGGGTCACAACACAAGTGAAAAACCCCTCTTAGATGAGACTATTTCACTGTCAAAGGATGGGAAGGAGTACAATCTCGAAAAACTACTCACGCCAAAATAGTTAATCCTTTTATTGTAGTACTTAAAAGCTGTAAAAGCACTGTAACAGGGGTCATGGCGTTATGTGCATACAACTTCTGATATCACCAACGCAAATCTTCAATTCATGCCCAGTGCACTGTAGTGAAACATCGACTTCACAAATATGAAGTGCTTCTTACTTTTCCACATCAGGAGGTTTCAGGGGGGAATGAGTTTGGATGGAAAGAATACATGATGTGAGAAGTAAATGGTTAAGCATTCAAACTGTTGGATGAGGAAAAGTGGCAACAGCCAAGATGAAAAATAATATGTGTACAGATTGAGGAAAAAGAGGTAGAGCTTGGAAAAATTAAGATTTACGAAGTTTCTTAAGAAAGTTTAAGAAAACTTAAAGCTTATGAAAGAAGGGAAATCACACTGTTTGGATAGAAAAACTCATTCTTTCATCAAATGGTGATGAATTGGAAGAGAGAGTAAAAAATATAAATTCCTGAATAAAGAAGTCAGAAAAATGGTATATATAAGTTTCAAAAAGAGAATCAAATGAATATTACATCAGAAAAAAAAGATAATCATCAGAGAACAAAATGTCCTTAGTGAAGGTAAAGAAAAGGAGAGAGGTATGTCTACGAAGCAAAGTGTATCAGACAAGTTTGGGAAAACGCTGCTAACAAAGGATGAAGTTTGTAAAACAATGAGCATCATAAAGAACTACTTGGAAATGGACTGAGGTAACTTAAACAGAGAACAGAAGGCCTCTTGATCTGTTTTAATTATAGTTGTCTAATTCTAATTCAAAGTATGATAGACAGCTGAATCATATGAAATAGCAGGAAGGCTCCATTTCAGCCCTTAACATTCTAAAAAAAAATGAGAAAGTAATGCAAGCATGGAAATTTACATGAAATATAATGGAAAGGCTAGTTCTTACTGTCAAAGCTATACAACTACAGTGAAATGAATGATATACACTGCAGTGTGCTATGCTATGCTATGGCATGGTTTCAGTTATATGAGTTACTTATACATGTCCATCTAATCAAAGTTTACCATACCTTGGAATGTATATTCTTCAACTATTCCATTCAACATGGCACTTCTTTTTTGTATCTCATTCTTGTGTCTATTATGAGCAGCTTCTAACTCCCCCTGTTGCCTTACAGCTTTTGAAACCTCTCCCTGCTTTTGCTGCACCCCCCTCTCTGCTTCATACATCTGAGATTCCACCTGATGATTAAATTTACATTAATGTCTAAGTTGATAATAACTGCAACTGTATTTGGACGGGATCAGCATGGTAACTGCAACTGTGCCTATACTGGTTGCTTCTTCCTGTCCCCATTTAAATTTGAAAATGTGTTTTTTGGTAAGCAGAGATGTCTTATGTTAAATGCAACTATAACCAACATTGGGAAAAATCCAACTGTGCAAGTTCCACAATAAAGACAACACATACTCCTTAATTGCCCTGTGCTCTCCCAAAATAATCACACACACACATCACCAAACTTGTATGATCCATTGTCCTGCCTGGTGGATGTAATGGATTTCTGTATTGCAGGGACCCCAATGATGAGATTTCTAGAGCAGAAAGGTAAAGTCAAAATACCCCTGGGGAAGGAGAATGAATCCTGCCTATGTACTTCTTGCATGACAAAGGAGACTCAGAAAGTAGTGTGTGAGCACTCGCAAATGAGGTTATTACTATTGGATGGATAAAACTGTATTAATACAAAGGTAAGGAAACTAAACATGAATCAATCTATCTCACTGTATGAAAAAACTAAGAATATTTCACAGAAAATATAATCAAAAAGGCGTAATATCATTGCGCAATAAGATGCAGGCACTTCAACAGCACATTATCATTGCTTTTAATATCATATCCTTCAAGATAATATGAAATTACCATTAATCAGAGTATCTTTAAAACAAAAGCAACAGAATCTTACCCTCTTTTGCTCAGCTTCTTTAAGTGCAAGGTCTCTCTGGAAATCTTCAATCATATGGAAAAGCTCCTCATCTGAACATGATAATTGTTCTGTCAGTGTTGCTCTCAACTCTTCCTGAGTTCTTCTCAGTGAATCTAGCTCATGCTTTTTACCACCTGAAATAGTTGAAAGGAAATCTCTTCTTTCATACTTGTTTGTCATTTCCTGCATTAGCAAGGTAGTGCCAGAGAAAGACAAAGACACTTGCTCACATCCATTCTCTTGCTTTTAGGTGTAATGCTCCCAACAGAACCTTTTCATGATTTCCCTCAGCTGTGTTAAATGCCCAAGTTCAATCCACAGCCAGCAAATCATCACCTGTGTTATAAAAACTGGTAAAATCATCAAATCCATTTAAAATAACCCTCCACTCAAAGAAACAAAACAGCACCAAAGTGGATGGTAACCATGAATATTTATTACTTTAAACAAGAGCAGTTAAGCACAAAACCTTCAGTACTTTTCCCATCTATCAAATAACGATACTGAAACTATTATGGTAAATATATTGGAAGTAAAATGTTTCAGGGCATTGTGTAGAGTGAGGAGGGTTGATCATGTAAGAAAGGATACGGTGAGAGATGTCATCATAAGACAAATGTGTATGAGAGCCGAAGAGGGTAAGGTGAAATAGTGAACAAACTGCAAGAATGAGTAGGAAGAGGTTAACATACAGGATGTATGTGTCAGAAGAGAAGGAACAAAAAAAGGAACACCAAACTGGAGATGAAAAAATGGGATGAATGTTTTCAGTCCTCATTGCCTAAACATGCAGAAGGGTGAAAGGTGTGCACAGAAAGTTGGATCAAGGTGGTATAGAGGGTGAAATGTGAAGTCAGTCAAGTGAATCACAGCAAATGAAGAAGCCTGAGAAAACCATAGAAAGGTCTGTGGTGCCTCTTTGTGGATAGAGGGCTATGTTTTCAGATCGTTAAACGTGACAGCAAGAGAATGGAATTGACCAAATGAGGCCCTTGCTTCTCTGTTCCTGACACTATCTCACATAAGCAGGAAACAGTGAAAAAGCATGAAAGAAAATTCTATGATAATAATCACTATAAAAATCTACAAAAAAAAAAAATGTGGCTAACCTTTTGAAAAGAACAAAATCTGTTGAACAGAATATGTATTATATTAGTCTATATAAACAAGAAACAGGATGTGCTAAAAAACTCACTAAGCTCTCCTCTTATCTGTCCTATATCATCTTCTACATTACATATTTCTTTCAACCGCTGCAAAATTGGTTCCATTTCTGCTTTCAATTTTTGTTTCTCATTTCTGATATCCGTCTGCTGCCCTTCAGAACTTTTCAAGTCAGATCGTTTACGATTTGCTTCATCTTTCCACTTCTTTAGCTCTACCAAGATATCTTGCATATTTTTTACCTCTGAAAAAAATGCATCACAAGTCTACTTCAGTTTGACATAAAATGGACTGCAATGGTCACAAAAAATATATAGTCTATGCAATCTACATAAAAAGTATAACGCGAGAAAAAAATATGAGTTTTGAAAACTGTAAACCTTTTCTCTCTGAGGTGGTGTCCCATGAACTTGTGATACATTGCCTGGGAATGTGTGGGTCATGACTCCTCCTACCCTTATGATTAGGTAAAGAGGCACTAGCCTTTGCTCACCCTTTACAAATGACCCAAAGGCATTCATA
This sequence comes from Panulirus inflatus, assembly GCA_032361765.1. NCBI lineage: Eukaryota > Metazoa > Arthropoda > Malacostraca > Decapoda > Palinuridae > Panulirus > Panulirus inflatus. The sequence goes on from JAUUDY010070432.1 coordinate 6,439, forward strand.
GCAACCAACTCATTGTATGAGCCCAACCTCAGCCATTCAGCTACTGCTATCAGGCGGACAATACCGACCCACCTCCAACCACCTGCTTGGAGCTCGAAATTCACAAATAGCAGGCATAAACCATAAGCAGTCAAAGTTGCTATGGACAAAAGTTTTCTTTGAAAGATGGGGAAAGGCAGAGCAGGGTGGAACAAAAAAAAATGCTATTGAGCCAACAACTCAAAAGGTAAAAGGTTTTCAATTTCAAAACTTACATTTCTCTCCTCTGCAATTTATCTTGTCAGCAAGAGAGCATACTCAAATGAGGAATGAGATTTAGAGGAAAACTTTCAGATAAAATTAACTCAAAGGGATAAATATATAGCTTCAGTGATAAATCTGAGGAACACTGAAATCAGATCCTCCTGAAGGAATCCTAAGAGCCACAAAAGGTTCATGCAGAATGCCAGAACTAAGTACCACTTGACAAAAGATGAAAAACAATTCAATGTTTCCAAATTTTCACCGTCTCAGGAGGGGGCCATCCGAATTTACCTACGTGTATTAGATTATCTTTTTTTTCTCATTTGACAGATATTTTGTGAATTTTTTTTTTTCAGAACTCATGGTTATAATTACTACTTTTCTTCCATTAAACAGACACATGTACATCTATAAATTCGAAATGAAGATTTCTAATAATAAAATAAAAGACAAGCACTAAAATTCATGATAAACCATCATATGAAGAGAGTGTCTCATGTCTGTGAGATAGCAAAAGCTGTACAATATTCATCATTCCACTCTAATCATCAGGGACACACATGGGAATAATGTGGCTACTCTATTCATAAGGGATGCACTCCTACGGAAAATATATCTATCTCAATTCTACACACAATAAAACTAAGAGTAAATGGAAAAAATTGGTATCAATTCCAAAAGCCTCCAAAAATTCCCCCATTTTCACTAAAGTCATTGAAAAAGAAAGAGGTCACACTAATTTTGCAGATAAAATTTATGCTGGAGCCTTTGCATGGATTACAACTGACATCAAAGGGGTTTCCTTCTAATTTTTATCTTCCTCCCAATCATAAAGAATACCATAATGCAAATATATAATCCTGAAAGAGCTTTTCTCATTACAGTAATAAAAATAGTAGAATCACATTACTAAACACGTAAAAGTAAAGTATTCATATGAACAGAATTCTTAACTGGATTGAAACTTGCGAAATACCTATCATTTTTCTGATGTGGCTTGCAACTTGGCTCTTTATTCCTATGAGTCCACAGGAAGATGAAACACAGTAAGTTCCCAAATGCACTTTCGTTTAGTAATCACATCACCAGTGGAAATACAAGAAAGAAATATAACAGTCAGTTGATATACAACCAAGAGACATAGCTAGGATGCCATTTGGTAAACAAGTGATTATCCAAATGGAGGTCAGGTGCATTCGAGTCTGGCATCATGCGTATCATAAACTTATTATGTGGACAAGGGAAACTGTTTATAAACTTTATCAACAATAACTAACTGATTCTCCCAAGGTAGTGTTAAGTGAAAAACAGCCTCATTTGCACACACTCACTCACTAGCTATCATGAACTTACAATCCACAACTATGTTGAACTGAATTACTTTTACATACATCTGCCTTTCCATCCTCAGCAAAGTAGCAATTCACACTCCTACTTCCTTTTCTCTCAAGGCCCAAAACTTACATCCATACAACACTGCTGAAACTCCTATACTTTCAAAATACCTACTTTGTTCTTACAGGTACTGACTTCTCTTCCAAATGCTCCTCAATCACCAAGAAATTTATCATTATCATCAAAATGATAACATGAAGGATACAAGAAATAATGAAATGACAATATGCATTCATAGGGTGTAAAGAAGTTTTGTACATATGTTAATCTTATCAGATTTCTAATAAATTAGTTCAACTCTACAGAAAAATGGTTTCACTCACTCCCTTTCAAAAGTACTTACTGGCTTTCATTTCTAAGCGTAGTTTCCGTATGGTTTCTAAACATTTAGTGTACTTCGTAGCATTGAATATGGCATCAAACTTTTCTTTCACCTTTTTCCCCTCGTCCAGAGGCCTTAAAAACGAAAAGACATAACTGTGAATGCTTTCATAACCTGTCAAGAAGCAATCACCAAATTAGAAGCTTCACCACAAGACTACTCATGTCATTTACTATAATGAACAATCTCAGTGAAGGTGTCTTTTTACTGCTCGGTATTACAGTACCAGCATCATCTCATAAAATAAATATTCCTGACCAAACAATCATCTACCATACTTCCTACTGGACTGCATCATCTTAAAAGATTTTCATCTGTTGTATGCACTTTTCACACCACATATAATTTTCAACTCTTCATTCTTCGTCTGTTCTTTCAAGCCCTACTAAACAAGATATGTAATAACTTTTTACAGCTCTTATTTCTTACCTATCCTGACTAATATTATCTTAGGTTTCACACCACTCATTTCAGCAGGCTTTGTAAACCCCCATCAATTCTTTCCATTATACACAGCTTTCAGCTTGACTAGACTTTTTCTCCCTTGCAAGATTCTAATCTTAAATTCAGCTTTCCCATTATCCTTATTGATCTTCATTGCTAATTATATAAACTTATCTATAACTTCCAGTTCATCATCATTCAAACCAACTTTATATACTAAGAGCCCATCTCTTTCAAGGATTAAAAGTTAATTTACATTCACCATTAGCATCCTTTTCTTATACACAATATCAAAAGTAATCATAATTCTCTCCCAATTCATACTCTTATTCAAATAAGAGTAGTAAATCCGCATGCAATAACTGTAGTACCTTCCACAGTTCAGCAATTTATCATACTTCACCCAACCTCCCTCTCTTCTCAGATATGCCCAATCCATCAAAACATTAAAAAACATTATAGCATTACAAAACCTTGGGAAACTCCTACAATTACTTTAAACCATTCACTTATACCAAGATTTTTTCTCCTGTATGCACTACTTCCTTGATAAAAGTACTTAACAGGATTTAACCATCTGTAAAGCACAACTTAAAAGAATTTTTCAAAACTTTCCAAAAAGCATACCCTTAAGAACCCTCATCTTTCTCATAAAACTTTATCCACTACTTGCTCAGGTACAAAAGACTGGTCTACACATAATTTTCCCCTTCCTAAATTCCTAAGTTCCTTACCACCAAGGGTTCACTGATCCTCAATATAAGATACAACCCTACCATACACCTTGGCAACTATGCTACAAAGCCTTATACCTCCATAATTCAATCACTTTTACTTCCTTTACTTCTATGTTATCAAAGCAAATAATGCACTTATGCAGTCATAAGGTACAGTCACTTTTTCATGCTTCTATGCTCACTTTACAAATCCATTAAAGGGCTCATTCACTTCTTCATCTGAAATGCCTTTCCCTTTATTACATCTACTCTGCTCTCTCCTGACCTTTAGTCCTATCGTACTAGCAGCCAACATCAATTTTACCATCACCTCCAATCAGTTCTTTAAAATACTCTCGACTTCTTTCTGTGTCCTAAGCATACTTACAAGCTTGAATTGTGCATATACTGACACAAACAGGAATTTAAAAACGTCAAACAAGGTGTTGTAATGTACATATTTGTGTTATTGTTTTCCACTGCTACCAACCAAGTGCTTCAATGTTACCCTTGGGATATTAGAGAAAGCACTATAACATCAATGGCTGTGCATAAAAATCCATGGAATTTTTAGTAAATTTCAAGTAAAACATTTTTTGTACTTAATTGCTATTTCCTGTGTTAGTGGGGTTGCACCAAGAACAGATGAAGAAAGGTCACATCTGCTCATATCCATTCTCTAGCTGTCAAGTACAATGAACCAAAACCACAGCCCCCAATCCACAACCAGGCCCTATGCATTTTTCCATGGTTTACATGGCCACTTATCATGCTCTGGTTCAATCCACTGATGGCACATTGAGCTCTATACACCACATCATTCCAATTCACTTTTTCCTGTGCAAGTCTTTCACTCTCTTGCATGATCAGACCTTGATCACTCAAATCTTTTCACTCCATCCTTCCATCTCCAATTTGGTCTCTCCCTTATTCTTGTCCCCCTTCACTTCTGGCACATATATCCTCTTTGTCAACCATTACTCATCCTCTCCATATGTCCTAACCATTTCAGCACACACTCTATCAAACCACTTCACACCACATACTGCCATCCAAAATCTCGTTTCCAATACATCCACCCTCCTCTGCACATTCTCATCAAATATGTACAAATTATACATCTACATAAAGTGACTGAATTAACACAAACTTTGATATATAATTGGAGTGTGCTTCTCAGGTCTGGTCAATACACCTACAGAAACAAAAGGAGGCATGCTGTCCAACAGGTTGAATAAGGGTGTGTGAAGCAGTTAAGATAAACTGTGGAGTAGTCTGTGAGAATAAACTGTGGCTGGGAAGCTTTAGATTTGGTAATATATACACATCAACTAGAGATTACATTTGCGAATGCTTTTATTTTGTTCCTGATGCCGCCTTATTAAAGCAAAAAATGCTATTAGATATAAAAACATAGGGTATACCTACAGACAGACACACAAGTAAACACAAATAGTACATTAATTCATATTCTAATACATCAATAATTTTCTGCAGTTACCTACCAATTTGAATCTTCTTGGTGGCAGAATATGACATTATTCAAGATAGGTTTAGAGACACCCAGTGATGAAATCATCAGTGCCTCAAAGTCCGAGCATTTACTGTGGAGAAAATTAAAGAATAATCAGCTCTTCCAAACAATAAACCACTATATCAGGTTACTTTAAAACATCCAGTAAATCAAGAATTAATGTAAAACAAGCTTTTCAAATAGGGAGCTGTGGTATTGGTGCATTGCACATGACAGCTAGAGGATGGAGGTGAGCAAATGTGGCCTTTCTTCATCTATTCCTGGCACTACCTCACTATCACAGGAAATGGCAGACAAGTATGAAAGGATAAAGTATTTAGTAAAAATATAATACAACACAGATAACATTACTACTCACACACACACACACACACACACACACACACACACACACACACACAAAGGAGACAAACTGCCTGTTGACAAATATTACAATAACATTCAGTTATATGGATAGGAAAATGTAAACAAGCTGTTTAAATCCTACAACAGGATAACACCAGAATATGCTTCTTTAAGTTTGGTCACCAAACTTAAAAAACTTAGTGCAAAAAAGAGAGGGTACAGAAAAAGATCCAAAAAGTAATCAAACATCCTATCAGCTGCACCCCACAGCTCATTTACATTCAAAATTCTCTCTCTTAATATGTCTATCAGTTGGTACATAAGCCAGTAACACCTGCTCATCATTAACTCCGGTCAATAACGAATACTCATGTATGTCCTTTTTTCTAAATCAGGTATTCCTAATCATCACTCTTTTTTCAGCACACAACTCCACAAGCTGTTCATTTTCATTCAAATTGGGTACCCCAGCCCCCCAATTATACCTTCAACTGTCACACCATCTACTCATGTATTCAAATCACCCATCAGTAACACCCACTTGCTCATATAAGAATTGCTAACGCATGCACTTAGTTCCAAAACATTTGCTTCCTTTGCTCACTCCTCTTGCTACCAAGTGCATAAACACTAAGTCATCCATTTCTCAAAATCAATTCTCATTTTCATCCACATCAGTCTAAGGTTTACTTCCTTACACAATTTCCCATTTTTTTGCAACTCCTTTGAGAAAAGAGCTACTCCATCCTTTGCTCTCACCCTCACACTAACTCCAGACTTTACCACAAAGGGCATTCCTACACCATTCTTCTCTGTCCCTCGAGTCTAGTTGCATGCAAAGCCAGAACATCCAGCTTCTTCTTCCCTAACATACAACCTATCCCTCCTCATCCTGGTTACATCCACAAGTGAACCTAAACAGATTCTAAAGTTGGTCTGATACATGGTGAAATTCAGCCCATGTAAATGAAAAGTAATGAGGGTGAGGCAGACTAAAAGGGCTTCAATATCATCACTGAGCAGGAAATAAGCTTCAGAATTTAGTGGACAAGAAGAAATTGGAAGTTGACATCATCTCTAACCTGTCTCCCACATAAGGAGAATATATAATTTGTAAAATAATTAGTTATAAACAGCCAGGGAATGAATTGTGGAGTGATAGCTTGAGTGAAATATAATACTTTAAGGTTGTTTGGGCATGTGGAAAGAATGCACAACAGGGAGTTTATAAAGAGCATGATAGTTTGATTAAAGGGGTTAGTGTGAGACCATCTGTGATATAGGGATATAAAGTGGAGGAGTACTGGAAGGAGAGAAATGGGAGAAAATGCTTGGAATGGTACATGCAAGGGAGGCTTGTAAGAAATATTAAAGGGGTTGGTATGAGAAGATCACCAGTGATATATGGATATAAAGTGGAAGAGTACTGGATGGAGAAAAAAGGGAGAAAATGCATGGAATGGTACATGCAAGGGATGTTTGTAAGAAAAGGGATAAGTGGAGACTCTTTTGCCAAGGAGTTCCCAGAGGATACAGACATCAGAGAATAGACAGATCCATAGACAGATAAATGTACAGTCAAAGTACACTTGCAGTGCATGAAAGAAGAGAAAAACAAAAACAGAATGTGATGAAAACAATAAGAATAATATTTGCAGACAATAATTTTTTCAGACCTGTTCACTATTTCCTCCACAGCACAGTAGCATCAGAAACAGACAAAAAAAAAAATTACCTCATTTTGCTCATATCCCCTTTCTAGCTATTATGTCCATGACAAGGGTGTAAGATGTCCCCATGGCTGATTAATCTGTTTCTGGTTGTGTTTGTAAGGGAGGTAAATGCAAGGGTCTTAGAGAGAGAGGCAGGTCTGTAGTCGACTGGGGGTGGAGGTGCCTTCGAGGTGGGTCAGTTAATTTTGGCCAGGACACAACTCTAGTGGCAGACTCAACAAAGAGAAATTGCACAAGCTGGTGTCTGAGTTTGGGAGTGTGTGAGAGGAGAAAGATGAGGGCTAATGTGAGACAGACACACAGTTTGGATATAATGTGAGTTTGAATGAAGGGGTATTGGAGACAGTGAAGTGGACAAAGAAGCAGATGGAACCATAGTAACTTTAGCCAAAAGGTAGGTGCAATGCAGAAAGAGAGGTCATTATCTGTGTGGGCAAAGATATGTATGTATGATTACATAGTTGTCCTGACAGTGTTAAATGTGTGAGAAGTTGGCTTTAGGAAAAAAATACAGAAAATGGTGGATGTGTTGGAAATTAAGTGCATGAAGACAATATCTGGTAAGAGGAGGTTGATCCAGTAAAAACTGATAGGATAAGAGAGAGATGTGACAATAAGATGATTTATATTTATTACAAACATATACTCATATACATCACCTTGATAAAGTAATTTTACTTCCATCTGAATCAAACTTTTGGAGAGTAGCATCTAAGGTCCTGTATTCCGGTTTCTTTGACTTCTGTGAGGCTTCTATAGATCGAGTTGTTACTAATTCTTGCCCTCGAATATCACGAAAAAGCAGCTTGATTTGTCCACGTACCTGGATAAAATGAAAAACATGAGATATACTTTCAGCTTTAACAATATACTTTTCTTTTTAAATTCTATCATCATTTCCTGCATTTGTGAGGTAGTGCCAAGAACAGACGAAAAAAGGCTAACATCCATCCTCTACTGTCATATGTAATACACTAAAACCATTGCTCCCTATTCACAACATGCTTTATAGACCTTTCTATGGTTCCCCTGGCTGCTTCACATTGCCTTGGTTCAGTCCACTAACAGCATGTTGACCCATGCACCTCAGTGTTCCAATTTACTCTATCTTGTGCAAGCCTTTCAGCCTCTTGAATGTTTCATCCCCAGTCTCTCATAACCTTTTTCATTACATCCTTCTATCTACAATTTGGTCTCCCCCTTCTCCTTATTCCCTCCACTTCTTAAACTTACATTCTCTTTGTCAACCTCCCTTCACACATTCTCTCCGTGTTCAACCTATTCAGCACATCCTCTTCAGTTCTCTCAAACTCACTCTTTTTATTACCATACCTCTTTCTTACATTTTTATTACTTTCTTGATCAAACCACCTCACACCACATACTGTCATCACATAATTAATTTCCAGCACATACACCCTCCTCCACTAATCCTCATCTATAGCTCATGCCTCACACTCACATAACATTGTTGGAAGTACTATGCCTTTAAACATACTAATTTTTGCTCTCTCAGATAACAATCTCTGATTCCACCCATTCTTCATTGTTCCCAAAGCCTTCACCTCCTCACCCATCCTATGTATTATCAGACACATGAAACTTTTTATGTCTGGAAAAATTACGAGGTAATCTATTTCCCACAAGGAAATTACAAAATATGTAATCATCAATGCTGAATTCAAGTGGTCATCAAATAAAAGCATTAGACTCATAAGTCTAATTTATATCGTCCTATGATATACTCACGGTAGATTCCTTTGCTAACTTTGGGTCATGCACAAAGGAACCTCCTCGACCACATCCTGGAGGCATGTCCCCTGTTGCTATGTACTTAAGTGCTTCAATTATGGTCTGGAAAAACATACAATTTTGATTTAAGTAATTTTGGTAAAAGAAAAAAAAGGTTTCTGACCCGACACAAATATTTCTAAGCCTAAATCAAGCAACTTAAGGACATTAATATCACACCCTAATCCAGAACTCCACCAACTGAAAATCCTCTATACAAACAAGTGCATCAACCATTTCATTAAAAATGAAAAAAAATATGAACACAAAATAAAGCAGTATTACTTAGTTCCCGCATCACCCCTCCACAGGATACAGCATTGCCACCCCCAGTGTCAGAGAGGTGCTAGGAAACAGACAAAGAAAGGCTACATCCGCTTACATCCATAAATGAAGCTCACGAGCTGTCATGTGTAATGCACCGAAACACCTAATCACATAACATAATTCATGTTTCTTTATCAATTTATTTGCCAGTGATTACTCATGCAAATCTTTGCTCCAACAAGACCATTAGCTTAAATCCTCATTTGTGGCTAGAACTAAGTCTAATATGATAATATCCTACGCATGCTTCTCAACAAGCTGTTTTCAGGCATACTTGTGTGGATGAGCTAAATATTGTTCAAAACCATTCATTGTCTATTAGGGACACTTCAAATGATAAATCATAACTTACTGTCTTTCCACAACCATTCTGACCAAGAATGAGAGTAAGTGGAGAGCAAAATTCAATTCGACGTTTTTCTTCAGGTCCAAAGCTCCGTATACCTTGGATAGACAATTTCTCTATTCGAGACATTTTACTCTTTTTGTGACTTCAGTCTGAAAAGTAAATGCAAATGGTCAACCTCAAGTTTTTAAACTCAGTGAAATACTGTCGGATTTAAAAGGTATGGTCAATAAAAATAAATAAAGGAGGGCTATGGCAAAGCAATAGCAACTCAATAGAAGCTAGGCATACATACATTCCCTTCATTCTACACGGGCATTCAACTGCAGTCTAACTTTATTTGTTATTGAATGACTGGCATGTGTAGGCACAATAATGAAGGTTTTCTTTCTTAGTTTCACTCAACTCATATTTCATACACAGGTATAGCATTGTGATGAGTAAAAAATGCACCTAAGAATATCGCAACATTCACACTAAAAATGGGTGAGAGGGAAACTGGCCAGAATGTGTGGGGAAATTAATGGTGTTTTAACATTTGGAGACATCCTAGTTCATAACGTATCTAATTACCTAACTCCTCCATCACTCAAGAATTATATACAAAAGATTTGGCACAGTTGCTTAACAGTTTCTTCCATGTAAGCAAAGATTAAACTGAGGGTGATAAGGAATGGCCTCCAATTTCTGCACATTTCTGATGCTTTTCTTCTTCACTTTCCAAACGTGCATTATGATGATAGTCTTCCACCTCATTCTCTCCCTCCTTAAAGGCATGCTCTTCAACTAAATAATTCTATACATCTACATACTTATACTTTGAAGGCAAAGAAATGTAGAATATTTTGACAGAACATCTATAAGCAATAAAAAATTCATTTTCTGTACACATTTTTTGTAAAGCTGAATTATAAGATTTCTATGCTTCAAAGCACAACAATAAATGCTACAATTTCAGCAACTGACAAATTCAGATAGGTAAAATATGCACAATGAATAATGCCGATATCTCTTACATTTCTCTTCCCTAAATAAGAATTAAAGAACTGGCAACCTACTTTCCAAGTGAATCGGTTTTACAACAACGGATTGCAGTTTGGAAAATAAAACAAGAAAGGTAATGCAAGTTTGGCCTATCACTCTTATTCCAATGAGGCAAATGTCAGCAGAGTTTTAAAGCTCTGGAAAGAAGTGAGCTTAATTAATGACAAAGTAGGAGAATCACTTGTAGACACTTGACCAATTAGCAGATGAAATATACTTATTCTCCATGTTATTTGAAAGCAACATCAACCTAATTACTTTTAACACATGTGCAGACACATTTGTTGAATCTGTTGGCATAACCACTACAAAAAGTTTAAAGGTAAGATTTCAGTCCAGTGTCACCAATTCTTAACACAGCTTCAACATACAATTATGAAGCCAAAAAAAGAAAATTTCATCAAAAGAATGGATCCAAATGCTATTTCACCTGTTTTATATTTTGCAAACAGTAAACCATTAATTCAAAACAAATCTATTATTTTTTTTTCATAAAAATGTTCTAAAGTATTCTACCTTAAAATGAACCAATTCTGGGACACTTGTTTAACTTTGGAAATACCTCCATGGTATATATCTGGGTTACATTCTACTACAATATACTCCTTACACTAACTAGAAGTTATTAAAATTGCCAAAACATTATTTGGAGCATTGTCTTCATCCTAAAATAGATGACAAAGGAAGTTATAAAGATACATGATTCTTTTTTAAGATGAAATCAGGGAAACTGTGGAAGTAACAAAAAAAGTAATACATCCATAGAAATTGCCAAAATCTAAGACCCTTCACCTAGCAGTCTAGACATCTATATCACAATGTTACTGTTGAAATAAACCAGATACCCCCATGATTTCCATGATATAAGAACTCTCAAATCACTGCAGCCAACACATGATGGCTAGTTGCTCATAACCCACAAGTTCTTAAATGTCGTCCCCAAAAGCTCACTAAGTTAAGCGCTATATTTGCATGATAAATATCAGTGGCTAAAAGTAAGGTGAGGGTTTTCACAGGTTCTGCCAACTTCTTATGTTTTTCATCTCCACATTTTCCCTGACCTTCAATGCCCACCCCCACCCCACCCTTATAACTTACTGATCATATAATAAAACCATGTATTGGCTATTGTACAATCACCTTTCTGTGCAAGAGCATTATTTTCGCTTATGCTGGGTGAATTATGGATACATTTCAGGTTAAGGAATAACATACATTACTGATCGCAATCTTTGTACTTTTTACGAAATTAGGCAGCGGATGGGATCTGTGTTTAATATACAGATCCAACACCTGCTGCCTAATAATTAAAGCTCAATATACTGTCGCCAGTCTAAATTGCTCCTAAAAGTAAGAAAACCCTTTAACATGGGTGTCTTCCCAAATACAGCTTTTTTTTTTCTAGTGCCCCTAAATTCAATCACTATCAAAAGTACTCCTAATGCAAAAATAGGCTAATTCTCAAGCATCAACTCGCTTATCATTGTCGTTTAAACATCATTAAATAAAAGATGTTTTCCTAAATTACACTTTTAGGGAAACATCCTAAAAGGTTTCCTACCAAGCCAATCTCAATCTACAGTTTTGCGAAGTTTTAAGGCATTTTCCTCGATGACATTCGACCTAATGGCTCTAAAATATTGAGAGGTCCATAAAATGCAAATGACAACATAAAACATAAAAAGATAAATGTAAAATCTTTTCTTTTTCTCATACACACCTCGTTCCCAGACTTGTCTTAACGTATATTATTAAGGCCTTACTATGTTTGGCCTCGTTCGGGCATATACACCAGTTTAACAACCCCCAGTACTCGGAGTCTAAGCCAGGTACCTTGAGTTACCTATTTAACAACCAATATAAATAAAGTACCACATCCTAACTATTCTAAATGTAACTAAACAACAGAAATACTTACAAAAGCAACGTCACGTTCCTCAATGTACCACCTGACTTCCCGCCCCAGCAGGGAGATCGACCATTGCCATGTAATGTTTTTTAATTGTGTGTTTTACTAGCTGTGGTCATATCTTTTCATCATTTGACCTCATTCAGAAGATCACTTAGTTGATAGAATCATTTTGTATCGCACAGTGCCTTCACTTATGTTACTAAGTCATTTAAATGAATGACTTGCTTATTTGAGGACACAAAAGTTTCCAGTTTGCCATTAAGTCCACGTGCTCCTACTATTGGTTATTGACGAGTCTAGTACAGACCCTAGCAAGTAGCATTCCAATATACCTTATTCATAATCTTACTTTCAGTCATTTATATCCTGTGAAATATACGACTTTAGTAAGAAAATGAGAATTAATCCCATTCTCATAACTATATTGATATTTTAAACTCTTACGTGTAAAATATTGATATTTACGGAACAAATCATATTTCATCTCAACCCTTTAACCAGTAAAACAAGTTTATTTCCTAATAATATTATATGATGACTGATAGACAAAAACATAATAGACAGATGCCAGATACCCTGAAATCTTTAGCAGCAGCCTCTTTTTCAAACCATCTCAAATCATTGATAGATCCATGCGTGGCCCACTTCATTTACATGAGAAATGTTTAACGTAATACACAATAGTAATAATGCCAATGAAAAAATGGGAGTCTTAGGACGTTGCCTTCTTCATGACAAGTGCTTAAAAAAGAAAAAGAAAGTGTACATCCTTGATATCAAAGTGTTACCCAAAATTGCCTGAACATAACTTTGATGGTAAACTGGATAGAAACAGGAGCACAAACATCAATTTATATCATTTTTGTTTAAACTCCCCCCAACCCCATCTCCTTCAACTGAACTTATGCCATTCATATTTTATTTTGCTCCTGCAGGGTCTTCAGAGTACATTCCACCTCCAAGTGGAATAGAAGTATACCTTAATGGCATACTATAGCTTTCCTCAGGCCATAAAGGACTATGCCTCTCATCAAGCACTGATCCTTCTTGCATATTTTGCTTCCTATTAAAAACCCATACTTTTCCTTAGAAGCATGCCTTAGTATAGCCCATCTAAAAGAAGGGAAACTGGTTTAATCCTTGGAACTATCGGCTCAATGTTCTTACCCCTGCTATCTCAAGTCATTAAACTTTAACTAACACTTACAACCCCATTCCCTTTTTTTCTGATCTTTGATATGGTTTCCCATAACAAGGTGACTTACCTTTAATCTCCTTTCTCTGGAATTTTTGTGAAGCCTCTAAAGACTTTGACAGGATATGGCATATCTTTGTTTTCTAAACTTCCTTAAAGGGAAAGGGGAATCTTATCTCAAGCTTCTTTTAACCTCAAACCTAATATACAAATTCAAAATCCATCTGGGTACCAACAGGACTCTGAAACCTTAACGGAAGGCAAGGTTCTTTAAAGTTGAAGAGATTTTTGATCAAGGAAACATCGCAGCCAAATCAAAAACTACTTTGCTTTAGCCACAACTACATCAACCTAAACTAACACTTACTTTGAAACAAACTAAAATTCTGTTGCAATTTATCCAAGTTATTGCATTTGGCTAAATACAAGACCTCTTACATCCAGTTAATGAATCAAGCTAAAGGTCTTTTAATGGTTTAACTGAAGTTGGTAACGGCAATTGGCAGCTAAACTTTGGGCAGTGAAAAGAACATTATCTTTGGCCTGATCTCATACAGGCCTATACAATGTAGCTAATGTGTACTTCTTTTATCTTTTAACCAAAGATGAATATGGTGCATAGAGTATGTAAGCAGATCACAACACCTAGACATATCCCCAATACCAACGAGAATAGTTGATCATAAAATCTAGATATGTCCCCAACACCAATGAGAATGGTTGAGGAATAAAAAGAAAATGGGTGACAAATAGAGGAAAACTATTGGCTTATGTGTACGTATAGTTATTACTCAATCTGGAGGTCCAACACCATGAGGATTACCTAGAAAAAGCACAGAATAAGTGCGACTGCTCAAAGACTAAGACAACGGAAACCTTTATAAGGCCTTGTTTCAATCATGTGACTCTTCTAATGGCATTTTTAACAACATATACAACTGACAAATGTTTCATACAACACTGTATTTTTTAAAAAAGACTCTTTGTGTCCACTTTTAGCATGATTTTGCAATGTGAAATCTTACTTTGATTGTGGAATATATCATATCTTAAAAAGAACGAAAAGACAAAGGGATTCAGTAGAATATTGGCATAAAGGTAGAAAAATTATATTAACAATGTTTATTTCAAAAATAATCTTAATGAATACACTCTGTAGGCAATGAATTTTCAATACAACATACACTCTCACTATTAAACATGAGATCGTTTGAGAAAATGTTTGACGTCCTGTATCATTATACAACCTATACCATGTAAAATAAAATTAAATCTGACTTGGTATAGTACATTTATAAATGTTAATGTCAAATAATTTCACAAATAATTCTGAAAGATGTAAACAGTCTACACAGTATAGATCATAATAAAATACGAGTTGTCACATTTATAAATTTCAACATCCAATGATAACAAAAAAAAAATTCCAGTCTTTTGGATTAACAGTCTTATTGGCCTAATAGCCAGCTGAGTTAGAAGTGAGGTAAAAATACCAATGTATACATGTTTCACATTCCCCTGCTCTTGAATACAAACACTCATATTATGCATGACTCAGAACACAGTAGACTTTGTATTCTACCACTCAGACAAATCTTAGCTAATGAGCTTCTAACAGATCTTTTTTCATAAAACCCAGATCTGATGTCAATCTTACAAAAGTACGCGGTAATAATGTGCTTCATATAAATGTGGCTGTTACTTTTTCCGTGCACCCTCATCCTTATCTTTGTCCTTTTGGAGGTTGACATACAACTTTGTAATGTTTTCCTCTGCTTTAAGCCTACCTTGGAATTCTAAACAGCGTCGGGATTGTTCTGAAGCTACTTTGTTCTCCCATAGAGTAAGGAGGTTAACCCCACTGCTGCGCCCCATGGGGGCTAAAGGTGGTGGTGCCGTCCGTCTGCGCTTGCTGTCTGGAATGGTCAAATCTGCTGGTGTATGCTTTGTTCCAGTACTTTGGTTAAATTCAGCTTTCTCTCTCTCTGTCATGTAGTTATATTCATCCAGTTCCTTCAGTGCTTGGTCAATATCAACTTTGTCATCACTTTTGTATTCTGGGGTTGCTATCTTGTTATGGCATTCCATGAAACACTCGAGTACTTTTTCATGAGCCGCAGAATGAAGGTGCAGCTGTAGATACTGTTCTAGTTCAGTCCAAACAGCTCGATATTGGTCCTCTCTTTTCATACCTTTTCCTCGCTGCCCAGCCATAGGAGATGGTAATGGATCTCCTCGAGCCTCCATATTCATTAAGCTACGAATCACTCGTTTGCATTCACCAGCTTCATCTTCATTAAGTGTGTCTTTCAACATTAAAGTGGTGAGTGGCTCAATTTGTGGCCCTAAAGTGAAAAGAGAAGTGGAGGAAAGAGTAATGGGCCAATATTTTGTATGCCTGCTTAACTGCTCTCGGTTTCGTTCCAGAGGTGTGGTATTATCATCACTGTCCATTGTAGATTCTGGGTATGGTGCTAATCTGTTTGCTTTGATTAGTTCACCAAAGTCAGGAATTCTATAATCAGTAACTCGTCCACCACATCCTTCACTGATGGAAGGAGGATCTTCTAATATGCTTCTGGAGGTATACATTGTATGAATATAAATATCCCCCCCATGGCAAGCCAGCATGTGAGATATCACTTTGCTTCCTGATTTCCGTGGCATTTCAAGCATAACCCAACGCCCACCAAGCAAGAAATTTGTCAGGCATGATGATGGTCTGCTATTGACATCAACAGATGTTATTCTATATGCAGAAGAGCAATGCTGGAGTTCTGTGCTGGCATTACTGCGAGGTGTACACCATTTCAATGTCACTGTTTCATAGTCAGTGCCTTCACGATACGTTTTCAGGTGAGCTGTTTCAGCAGGTATCCCCTTAAGAATGGCAGCATGAGCAGCAGCAGGGTGGAACAACTCTACATCATAATTTGCTGATGAACTTGCATTCTGTTCTTCCTTCATGGGTATACCTGTCACAGTTGTGGATGCAAGATCATAGTGTTTCAGTACAAGATTACATAGTTTAGCTGCCAAAGTTGTGCCTCCCTGTATGTTTGTGAGTTCACATGACATTATGGTGGAAACATCTGGCCAAGACCTTCTTGGTATGGGACAGCCTGAGCCTTCTGGCCATAAGTTCAAAATAACAAGATCACAATGATTAATAGCCATTTGGGTATCAGTTGCTGCAGCAGTTTTGTTCATATGCAAAAGTGCATCATGGAACTTTTCTTTCATTGCTTTTACATCATCTTCAGTTTCTACTTTAGTTACGAGTATAATTCTTCCTTTATTAAGAACTTTTGTAGCATTTTCAGTGAGAGAAGTTCTTTTTTCATGCTGAATAGCTGATGGCTCTGTTAGGGCCTCTGTGGCAGCTTTTAAACCTTTTAAAAGATCAGGTTTACTGGAACTTGCACTTTTTGGTGGTCCAAGCATCATGAATGAGTTCATCAAGCTGGTTAGGCTTTGGTCTTCAAGATTCCAAGATGAGAGTTTGTGGACTGTCTTGTCAACAGCTATAAAGCGGATCAACCTCGATCCTGGGAAGATGTCCCAAACAATCCTGAAAGAAAAAAGTAAATCAATTATATTGCATAGTGAAGAAAAGTTTATACAGTAAATGCATTAATATGATATATCATATACACTATACTACTGAATTCCAGCCCCAAAAGTCCCTTTTATCCTCATGAGGCTCCTAGAGTCGCAACCTCCAATCATGAAGTATTGAGATGCTGTGTACATCTATGTGCAGAATGCAGGACATATGAGCAGTAAAAGCTAGAAGTATTCTTTGTTATCATTTCTTACATCATGGGCATAAAGGAACTTGGGATAAGCTGAAACAGTGTTTGAAGGGTTGTAGTGATGTGAGATGTCTAGAACATAACCAGGAGGTTGTGACTCATATTGTCTGATGAGTGTGGTTTCTCATGTGTGGATGTCTGGTGGTATGGAGCTTTCAACTAAGTGGGAAGGTTGGTTGTTCATCTCTCAGGAGCCTCATATGGAAAGAAGGGACTCCTGGGGAAGGAATGTAAGATAAGGTAAGGTAAGGTGTGTGTGTGTGTATATATATATATATGTGGTTTCGGTGCATTATTACGTGACAGCTGGAGACTGAGTGTGAACAAATGGGGCCTTTGTTTGTCTTTCCTAG
>JAUUDY010070433.1:0-14787 GCA_032361765.1 Panulirus inflatus
TGGGATTTATCTGAGCTGACATGTCGACATTATTCTTTACAGGTATAACACACAATTGGTTGCTCTGAAGCGTGAATTAAAGGGTTGTAAAAGCAAATTAGCTGACCAACACAAACAGATGTTGGAATATGCATCACGCATGGATGAGTATGATAAGAAGTTTGAGGAATCATCACGCAAATTCAGCACTGTACTTCAGGTTAGTTTTTTCATTACATCATTACTGTTCTATTCTGTAACATTCAAGTCTTAAAATTTCATGCATTTTCATAACTAAAGTGTTAGTCATGTTTCTGGTCATGGAATTTCTCTTGTAATATTTATATCAAATACATGATTTGATATAGCTAGGAGGTTTTACCTGGACAGCAAGGAATATGTGTGAGCAGGAAGGTTAGAGAAGAGATGGTTCTGGGTGAAGGGTGTCTGCATCATGGATGTGTGATGTCAAAAAAAAGATGGTTGATTAGTGTTATTTACGGACATGATGGTGAAAGAGGTAAAGCAAGGGTTTCAGAGAGAGGGACAAGTCTTCTGCAGCATAATTGAGTTGGAGTACCTGGGAAGTGAATCATTTGCTGTTTGCAGGTGAGAAACTTAGGAACAGGCAATGGAGTTGGAGAGAGGGTGCGAAAGGATAAAGTTAAAAGTGAATCTTAACAAAAGTAAGGCGATGAGGTGCATGAGACAGGATGGTTTGAGAGTAAGTCAGAATTTGTAGTAAGTGGAATGCTTTAGATATCATGGGGTAAACTGATCAGGAGATGAAACTATGCAAATTGATAGTCGTAGGCTTGGAGAGGAACCTATGGTCTTGGGTGCATTGAGAAGTGTGTGGAAAGACCAGATGTCTGTTAGCATAAGAAGGGCATATTTGAAGGTACAGTAGTCCTGTCAGAGTTGTTTAGACTTGGATCTTGGGCCCTGAATGCAAAAGAGGGTGGACATGTAGGAAATGAATTGCTTCAATGAAATGTGATGCAGGTTGATCGCAGAAGGAATGACAGGGGAAGAGAAAGGTGTGGTAGTAAATGGAGTATGATTGAGGAAATGACCAGAATATCCTGAAATGATGAGGACATTTGGTATGATGAGCAATGAGAGACTAAGAGGGTATTCATACAAGAAGTGGAGAGAGCAAAGGGAAGACCAAAGAAGGAAGTGGAGGGATGTAGCAAAAGAGGCTCTTGAGTTATCATGGTCTGAACATTCAGCAGGGTAAGAGGCGGCCATAGGATAGAACAAATCGCAGAGCATTGTGGTACACTGGTTGATGTGCTGTCAGTGGGCTGAACCAGGGCATGTGAAGCCATCAATGGAAGCCATGGAATGGTCTTTGGGGCTTTATTTTGGATAGGAGGCTCTGATTTTGTTATAGTATATATACATCTAAAGAATGGTCTTCTTGATGGTCCTAATTCAGGCACTATGGGTAATGCATATCTCAGTACACATCTTTGTTGTGATATTCACTGACTCTAACTCTTTCTCTCTCCCTGTTTAGATCCACTCAGATCAGAGGTTACTTATTTTTTTAGTATATTATGGAAGAGGGACAGATGAAAGAAGGAAGAGAATTCTGCTGCTTCATTATTTAAGGAAAGGTGGTGACTTAATGGCCACTCCCCATGTGGCTGGTCCCCGCACAAATAGAATGGGAAATATAGCCATGATGTCTACCAACTCTTCTACAGTTACTGTTTCTGCCATTTGCTCTCATGAGTTGTCTGCATTAGTCTGAGCCACTAAGGCTTGAACATGAGGCGTGCAAATGGCTTCTATAGTTTCGGTATGGAGATCAACAACACAAAGATTGATCATTATGACAATTTTACTTGAATAGCAGAGCTATTATTCTTACTGTGTGTGTTTAACCTCTTCCTTTACCCTTCCTCTATTAGAGTCAGATCTATATACATCTGAGGAACTCAAATAAACCCTTAAATGACAGGCATGGTCCAAAGACTTCATCATACAATCTGCAAGATGGAAATGAAAAAGGGAATTACTCTGTGAAAAGGAAAGTGAACATTCAAAACTAACAGAAATTACACAGAAAGGTATAATAGTACCTTGATGTTTGGTTTCTCTGATGATTAATGAGTATATGTAGAGGTTGTGAATGATGTGTTTGACTGCTCCTGCTACTACCAGAAGACTTCATGATGATTCTCTGTTTCTGATGAAGCTTTTTCCAACTTTACTGTAATTTCAGACACAGGTGCAGGTAAATGACTTGAATATATTTAGAAATAATACACCTTTCACTAATAACTAGGGTGAAGGAGATTGGTTAAGTTTAGGGAAGCTGTTGAAGGATTTTTCGTATTCATTATACTGAACACACTACTCTGATTTCATACTCGGGGACAGTGTTGGAGGTGAACATGATGGATTTAAGTAGAATGCACCTTTCATGCTACAGCTAAGTGTGAGTTCAAGTGGCTGTTAGTACAGGGAGGATATTGGAGAATGTTTTCATTAGAAATAATATTGCTCATTACTTATCATGCCTTACTAGAGTCCCGCATTACCCTTAGATTACAAAAAGAGCAAATTATTAGCAGTCATTTCGTAATTTCTTTCACAAATGCGAGTTCATTGGGAATGCTTCCCTTGCAGGCTGCCTTCCTACTTACATAATCCTTTCTAAAATGACTCTACAAGATATCTGTTTCTTGTTATTTCTCATGTTATTCTTCTTCACTTTCCATGTCAGCTGATACATATCCTAGTTGTTTCTCATAATATCTAAAGTCAATCACTAGTCTATGTATTTTCCACAGGGTCACTGTGTACACATGACCTTCAGGTGGACGACAAGTCATCCAGTAGTCGATGTATTTTTCACAGGGTCACCGTGTACACATGACCTTCAGGTGGACGACCATGCACTTTAAATGTTGGTTGTAGGGGTTCTGAGGATAGCAGAATTTTTTCCCGCACCTTCCTATTGATGGAAAAGACCTCTGTTGGCTACTATTGGTATAATCAGCTGGATATTGAAACAGAGGTGGGAAAAGTTAACACATCAATTGTTGTTGGCTGCTGTTCTCAAATAAATCAACTGCTGTTGGCTGCTGTTTAAGGGTTATTGTTTTCCATGTTCTTTTTTCATACTCCTTATTTTTCCTTTCATCCAAGATTGCCATGATAAGGACGTATTTTTGACTTTGCCATGTCATCTCCTGTTTAGAAAAAAATTAGAATTGTGTGGCATTTGTGTGATGTTAAATGTTCTATGTACCCTTTCAGATAAGAATTTGTACATTTTCCTGCTCATATAATCATGAACATTGTTTTTTCTTTTTTCAACAGTTTAACCTTTACTTTCAGGAACTGAACAAGTGCAAAACTGAGCTGCAATACTGGAGATCCAAATCCCCAGCACATCCCCTTTTGTGCTACAGTTGTGGCCAGTCAGTGGGTGAAGGGTCTGGCCAACCACTGCAGGCTGGTGTCTTGATGCAGGGTGGAGATGAGGCTGTGGTTTATGTTCCCCTAACAGCAGCTGCTGTCCCAGAGAGTGTGGAGAAGGGTAGTCCTCCAGGTGTACTTCTTGCTCGAGATGAGGGGCGTGACAGATGGCATGCGGTTGGGGGTTCTGTACGGAATCTTGAGCGAGTTTTTGACTTAGACCTTCCCAACCACACTAGACCAGTAACAGAGCCTTTCCACAAAACACAAATTGCTGTGTCACAATCCCAGTTTCCTCCTCAAAACCTCTCTTCTTCCCAAGCCACAGTTGCCTCTTGCAGTGTAGCTGCTTCCCAAAGTGGGACCACATCCTCTCCAGTTATTTATCAATCGTCAGTTGTCAATCATTCAGTGTCTGTCTCACAGCCTGCAGCAGGATCTCAGCCTGCATTAAGTACTTCTCAACCAGTGACTGCTCCATGTGTGTTGTCTGTTCCTTGTACCCGAACTGACACTGTTACCTTGCCTGCTTCTCCTGCCCTCAAACAATCTTCGCCTGTCACGGCTTCACAACCTTACTCTGCCTTCCATGCGTGTGTCGCTTCTCAGGACTCAGAACTTCGGTGGTATCCCGACGTGTTGTACTCCTCCTATAAGCATTACTTAGATGAAGTTACAGAAAGTGGTGGTCTTAAACGTCGTTCCAGTGATGAGGACAGTGATAACTGTGATATCAGTGATGACACTGTTGGCCGCAGGGTTAAGGAAAGGAAGAGAATTAAGTTAGACGTTCTGTAGTGATCTAATTTTATATAATACTGTAATGTGAATTTTGGTTAACATAGTTAAACAAACTATCAGTAGAAGTTCTGAAGGAGTTAAGAATATTGTATCCTACTCTGTTACCATCGTCTATCTTTTTTTTTTTTTATCTACAGTGGGTAGAACAAGTGCATAGAAACCAGTTGAAGGCAGTTACAGGCACACTGCTTGTGCCCAACTTTAAATGCACCTGCAGTGAGAGTTTGGTCTTATGAAGTTTGGGTTCTTGTCCAGCCTGAACCCCTTTTAGTCACCAAGATAGGGTCATTGAGGTTAAATTCTTTGAGGCCCAATCCCCAGTTTAGTGAAATTTAGAAAGTTCCTCTTAAGGCTGACTGAAAGGCTGCTAGTCTGTTGAGTAAAATTTGTATGGAAGTATGCACTATCAAACCTTTTCGTTTTTCACAGTGACAGCATGAATTTATTGATATGACCAGGAGGGCGTTTGAGATATGACTATGCCTGCCATTGCATGATAATATTTAGTTAGTGATACTAAGTGAATAAGATTGATTTTATGTATTTGCCGTAGTTTTGGAATTCATTGTTATTGAAGAAATGTTGTTGTAATTTTATTCTTATCTGTTGAGTTCATATTGTGTTAGTCATATGTTTCTTTTCTTTCAGCTATGGACTTAATACTGAAAAAATATCCTAATCAAAAGTAACAGCTGCATGAAAAACATAACAAATTTACTCAGCTGTTTGTTTAAAGACTTTGTGATAACACAGCCTTTAGTGGTAGACTGGACCTGGGTGTCAAAGGCCAACTTATGTTAGTACTTAGGATGAGGTTCAGGAATCTGCTAAATGCCAAGTAAAATGAGTTCTCAAACCCTGTGTTGCATCTTGGTAGGACTCTGAGAAGGTGTGTGATTTGAAGAATTGGTCTGCTAGGCAGAGGGTTTTTCCTGGGAAATATTATAGCATCTCAGTTAAGGCTCATACTGGGCACAATATAGTTGAGTTATAGCTTATTTGTAGCCAGTCTACATACTCAAAACTCTCTTACATTAACATGATAAATATTTTGCATCGCTTTCCCCATACCTTCCATTAAAGATATGGGATCATCGCCATTATATAACAAAAGAGAAATCATAGCCATGAAAGACAGTCTTGACGTTTCACTTGTGTCATTCAGGTAAAAGAGGATACATCCTGACTATGACCTCAAAGTTGACAGTGACAGCACATAACTATTGTATCACTTCTGACTAAGATAGGATTGATAAGGAATACTTTCCTAGGTTTTTATACCAGTATTGATATATAGAACATGAAATTTTCTGTGATGTGTATTTGGTTCATTACACTACTATGGCTTGAGAGTCATCCAAAATTATTGTTTGTGGCCATTGAACCAGATGGCTCCTGATAACATAGTTCAGGATGACTGATCCTAGCCATCATGTCAGTGTGGTCCCAATATACAGTACTACATTAACAAAACTATAGAACTGCCACTCTTTTTTTCAACTTTGTATTTTGATTAGCAACTGTAGCTAATGTGGTTTCAGCAGAAAGATGGGTGTCATAAGATAACATTGGTTTTTCATAATCAAAGACTTACAGGCATCAGAAAATGTGTATAATGGGATAATGACACACACAAGACTATAAATGTTGCATCACATAAATGTCAGTGTAACATTAAAATTGCAGATCATGATTTAATGAGGGGATGATTGAAATTGTGAAGTAATGCTGATACTTCTCATCACCTTCCACTGTGGTTGTAGCATTAGCACCTCACACAAACACTGTTGTCAGCCCAGTGTAATACATTAGTGTTGGTAATGCCATACTCAGTATTAGTGGTGTCAGTATCACGAAATGTGGTAGTTGTTGACATTGCTTACTGTATGAGTGGCATTAGCACCATACCCATGGTATAGTTGTATTGTCTGTACCACATTGTGGTAATGCTATCACTACAACACACTGGCAGTGTTCTCAGCATGACATACTTGTATTGTTGTCAGTAACGAACACAGATTACATTGTCAGGATCACGTACTTTGTTGGTGTTAGCGACACACTATATTATTAATGTCAGCATCATACACTTGTTAGTGTTGTCATCATCTTACTCTGGTAATGTTGTTAGCTTAACATTTGTATTGATATCAGCATTATACAGGTAGTTTTGTCAGCATTACATAGGTATGTTTTCAGCATCTTACAGGTATTTTGTGAGCATCACTTTTAGTGATACCAGAATCAACCTGGTAGTGGTGTCAGTACTCCACAAGTAGTCTTGTCAGCATTACATGGGCTTTGTTGTCAGCATCACACACTGGGATAGTGTTGTCAGCAATACTTTGGTACATAGCATATTGCATTGCTAATGCTGTCAGCAACACACTTGTAGTGTTTCTAACATTACGGAGATAATGTTGGCAGCAGTACATGGTTAGTATTGATAACATCACACCCATTGGATGTTATTGTCAACATTCTGGTAGTGCTGTAAGCACTATAACTACTAATAATACTGTCAGCAGTATGGCAGTATTTTCAGCATTACCCACTAGCGCTGGTGTTCACAGCACTTTCTCTGGTAATGTTGTTTGCATTACATACTGTAATAGCATTATCAGCACCACATGTTACTGACATTGTACAGTGTTACCACACCAATTATGCTTTCTTTCAAGCTACACAAACTTTACACTACCAACACAGTGTTACTAGGTTGAACGAAGACAAAGCATTGAAGTTGTAAAAGTTTAGAAACTAAATGATACATGTCTTCTCATTAACTCCTCAGCTTATTCATTGTGTGAAGCACAGCTCATTATGTTAAATTCTAGATTGGGTAAAATAAGCACATACTATACACAAAGAATTAATGTTATTATTTGTGATAATGACGAGAAAAAACTGATGTATGTTTTGTGTGGAAAACACAAGTTATTTCATATATCAGTTGTGCATGAGACCCAAGGTTGGTCATTACCTCGTTATTTTTCATATAAAGACTATAAAAAGACGTGGGGATACGAGGCCGATGTAGTTGTGATTTTGTGCTGCAACCAAAACTCCAGGTTTTATCAGTTGTAGGCATTGATCCTGTACATAGTGTATGTAATATATGAAACTATATACTGTATAGATATATGAGAATTAGCAAAAACCTAGAAGAGGAGAGTTGTGCTTGGCCAGTCGTATATGAGTAACTGTCAGAGGTAATAAGAATCCAGAACAGGAAAGTCAGAATTCGTGTTACTTTTGAATGCGAGGCAGTCCCAAACTATCAGAGAGAGCCACACCTGTGTCATATAGTAAATGGCAAAGTTAAATTTTTGCAGTTATCCTTCCATAATTTGCATTGATTCCACACTCATCTAAATGTGAAGATTCAGCAGTTTTGCTGGAAGACCAGAAACTTTAGGTGGTACAGACCATGGCACAGTTTTTTTATCAGTATAGTTTTATCAGTAAATATATATGACACATTGGCAAGGAAGCAGTTATAAGGATCATTTGTCGGTTACCTTCCTAGTTAAATAATCAAACCAAAGTATATTTGAACTAATTGGCAATAGAAGCAATTGTAATTTCTCTGTCTTCTAACAGTTGTTTTTCAAAATCCTCAGAAAATGAGAGTATTGTATAGATGTTTGGTAAGAGTAAATGTAGAAAGATTGTTCCAAGAAATACTTCTAACTGGCAGAACTCAAATATTCATAGATATATCAGATGTGTGATTAATTCATTCACTAGAGCACATTCTGGTGTACATGCATATAACTGTTTGGTACTTTTGGTACTGCTGAAGAAATTTGAACAGGATCATGCTACCACATGTAATAGAAACATCTTCAAAATTTGCAGTGGTTTTGACTTAAAAGTTAGCTTTTTCTTAGAAGTTTATTACTAATTTGATTGTATCACATTTTTTTACAGGCTATTATTTTATATCAGTACATTATATATAGTTCTCTCATTTTACATGATTTTCCAGATATGTGTTAATGTATGAGTGTACAACATGTTGTGGTGTTTCTGCTGCTCAGATTTTTGCCATTAGAGACTTTTAATTGAACAAGAAAGGGATTCTGTAGTACTGTGCTAATGCTGGTAAGGTGCAGTAATTCATATGAGTTCTGTGCATTGCAACTTTGTCATGGGTGAAAGTTGTAGATTGAGGTACAGTACTTCTGTGGAAGTCCACCCAAGTTAAGTTCTGTGAAGCTAACAGCCTTAAACAAGCAGAATTTGCTGATATTTAGATAATCCAAGGTATGTGGTTTAGTTTTGGGTAATTTGTACACAGGAGTTTATGTGGGAGAAACAGCAGTCTTTATAGAGATTTGAAATGCAGAGTAAGCATTGTAGTGGTCTGAATAAATGAGTGTGACTATTTTAAGTTCCATAGCAAAAGAACAGAATATTTAAAATGCATGTTTATTCTAGCAGATGACAATAGTATAAGCTGTTTATGGTGCCTTGGTGGAGCTTAATGCTGTACATGAAATTTATCTCAGCACAAAGTAAGAGGTTGATGGAAAGTTAGATACTCCACCTGGCAATAATAGCTGGGCTGCTCCCATGTCTGATAGTCATCTCAGTAAGAGATGGGCGAGCACTGTCACACTGCTGAGGTGCTGCTGGGACACACAGTACATGCTGATGTACAGTAGGATATGGCCTCACAAACAAGTGTAGCATTAATGTAAGAAAGGCTTTCTTGATCCATTTTTGTTACCAGTAATTTGAAATGCAACACTACTGGCATTGGTTTGTGTGGAAGCACATTATCCATACCTTATAATAGAAATGCTAAGAGTGGTCTTGGCTCATGGGAAATCTAATGCATTGACCATGATGAAATGTGTTTGAAAATTTTATAGCATAGTTTAGTATAAGAGGCATCAAGTTATCTCAACTGAGAGGCATGAAGCACTATTACCTAAAGAGAAGTGAAAATTTGATGTGAAGTTGCATTTGCATAAGTACTATTCTAGTTATCACATGCTTTTATGCACAAAACCATATTCCTTGCCTATCCACTATTACTGTTAAGTGCCCACATGTTGAGGTTACTTGATCATGTACCACACATAAGCACATATTTTACTATGCCAACACATTTCTATTTCCTTAACAGATTATTAAATATTAACACTGGGATTGCATATTTTGAAGCTTATCTAGTGATAACATGTACAGTAATTTGGATATTTTCTTAAAACTAAGAAAACCTGCCTTGCATCTCAGAATGGAAACTCAAGTTACAAGAACTAGCAAACAGGTATAGTACAAACTTTAAGTGTAACCCCCCAGTCTTTCACATTCAAGGATTCCTCATGGTTTATCAAAAAGGTGCCGGGAGTAATACTTATTGCTCTTAAGGGGCTTTCCTATTGAGGTGAAAAACCTCATATTACATTACCCCTAAGTCCCAGAATTAGTGCTTTAGGTGCAAGCAAATCTGCATCATTGTTATCCTTGGGTTAACTTTCCAACTGATACAGCCATGAGCACACACTACTTCTTAATCGTGAAGGATCATTTGCTATCTGACGATGTTTATATTATTTTTAGGAATTTTTTTTATAATTGTAGTACTTTCTTTGGATGTTCTAGTCCATGGTTTTTTTGTGTCATAATTTGAAATGAGAATTAAAGTTCTTGTTAAGCTTTAGCCCAAATATTGTGTTTGTTAGTCTCATTCTTTAGAATTTTACTTTGAATCCTGTTGATATGGAATCTCTTTTAAAGAGATGCTGATAGTGAATTTGTATTGCTTAAATCAGAGCATAATTGTTTGCTCTTGTACATAGCTGTGTGTGTCATTTTTGTGTGTACATTAAAGTTTTTGTTTTGATGCAGTGTGATAGAATGATGACATTGACCTACTGAGTGCGTGAATGCCTGAAATGGCTGTATATTTAATGTCAGATATTATATATGATTTATAGAGTACAATCTTTCTTAAGTAGAACAATAATGTGTCCAAATGCTGGTGACCCCACAGTGTAA
Source organism: Panulirus inflatus (assembly GCA_032361765.1). Lineage (NCBI taxonomy): Eukaryota > Metazoa > Arthropoda > Malacostraca > Decapoda > Palinuridae > Panulirus > Panulirus inflatus. The sequence goes on from JAUUDY010070433.1 coordinate 10,231, forward strand.
TGTGACTTCAAAATAAAACTATGTTACTGAAACTTCATTGTGTTTGTTCATTTGAATTGTTTATAGGAATGCAGGAGGAAGTTTGATATTCAGGTGGAATGTTTTTTAATACAAGCTTTTGCTCACACTGTAAAGGAAATATCAGCTTAACTGAAGTTGAAGGCTTAAAAAAATCCTTTTACTTTAGATTAACAGCCCCACAACCCTTATGCCGTGCCTTGTGCCATAATTTTGATGTTAAATGTAAATCAAGGAAATATTTTCGAGACTTCTTATCTTCTAGGCATCTTGGCTTCAGCTGATACTACTTTTACTGCAAACATCAGAAGGGATAAATAGACTGAATATATAACCTGCAATTACCTCTTGAGAAAGCAGTCACATTGTACTGTGAAGTAGGGTTTAGTGGACAGGGGACATTGAGGTCACATGGTTTAAATGTTGATAGTTTCTGCATAGATACATAAATGGAGGCCAGAATAAAAGCAGTTTAAAAAAGAGAGTGAATTGAGATTTTAAGAAGGAAAAATTGAGAATATCAGCCCCTAGGTGAAACAGTGTTTGCTGGAAGGAGTGGTTCAGCCTCACTTATGTGAACTATTGAATCTTGATTTTGTTACCATAAATTGATCAGCCCAATACTTTTACCATAGATAAGATCATTTTGAAGAATATAATCAACAGCAGTGAAGAAATTATGGCAAGATTGCAGTGAAAAGGAAAAGGTCTGTAAATGTGAGGTATTAAGATATGTAGAGATAGGATGTATAAGGAATCAAAGTGTGTTCTGTAAGGTAACTGGGAGTAGTCAAGGGAAAGACCAGAAGTGATAACTTTCATACCCGATTGCCATTTCCCAGCGAGAAACAAGTGCGATGTATATAAAAAATAAGTGGTAGGCATAGGTAAAGGAAAAAAGAATGCTACTCGCTTCTAGTGTACAGCTGAAGGCCATTAACAAGGGTAGGGGGCTGTAAGTCCTACTGTCTTTTACTTTCTTAAAGAAGGAAAAACAATTTAAGATAAACGTTAAGACAATGAGGCAGTGTATGTGTGTTTACTTCCCTGAAATTCCTTCTATCTTTATTGAACTCTTGCAGTGCTCTGGTTGCTGGCCACATTCTGTAGACAACCATAAGTTGAGTATGAATCTATGGGAAGAGTGCAAGGTAACTGAACAGTAAGTGTTCAGTGTCCCCATTGTGGTCTTTGTATGCGGGAGTGGTCCTGAGATGTGCTGAATTGGTGGATAGGTGATATCCAGAGCACAGATGCGAAAGTGTGACTTGCATTTGTTTGGGTAGTGTGGTTTCAGGTTTATGGATGTTTGGTAGGGTTGTGTTTTAAAGTTTAGTTGGGAGGGGGTTGTTTAGCACTTGGGTCATTTCAGCATGTGTATGTTTGTGTTTTTTGTCAGTTGCTGATGCATGGGAGAGAGAGAGAGAGAGGCAATGAAAAGGGGTGCCTTGTTGAGCATGAAGGAAGCTTTGTATGAACCATCAAGCTGCATGTTAGTAAGTCATGTAAAATGTAAATATAGATATGAATGTTCTCTTTCCAATTTCTGGATTATTAGATTACGATTAAGTTTGATATGTCGTTCTTAGCACACCTTGATTTGTGTCGTCATTTGTTGTCTGTCTGTGAACATTTCACACTGTAATCTTACTGAAATCACTGGGCCAGTTGAACCAAAACCTTGCAGAAATGATCTACGATTGTCTTGGGCATTGAATGCAGGAGGAAATGAATGATTCAAAAATAAAATTATGTATGGTGTCAGGTGGGTTGATTGTGTTCAGAATGACCATGCAAGATAGAATTAAGAAGCACAGTCTGAGTGACCTGATCAGGATTTGCTGAACTAGTTGACATTTGGAGAAGATACAGCTTTTAAAAAAAAAGACCAAGATGATATACTTGTCAAAATTGGAAGGGACAGGGGCTAGGGAAGACCAAGAAGGAAATGAAATGAAGAAGCCTTGTGGATACTGAGCCCCAAACATTCAGGAGGGTGACGGGCATACATGTGATCGAATGAATTTCATTTATGTTGTATATGGAAGCTAACATGCTGTCTTTGGTATGAACTAGGGCACATGAAGCAGTTATGGTAAACCATGGAATATTCTTTAGGGCCAGGCTGTGGTTTCAATTCATTATACAAGACATTTGATGGTGGACATGTTCATATGAGCATATTTATTTTTATTTATGATTTCTCCAGGACCAGGAAGGAGAGGAATGATTTAGAACCTGGGAGTGCACATGAAAGTGGTGGTGAGACATGCGAGAATAATGTGAGGAAAGAGAGGTCACTACATGTCGGGGGTTGGGGGATGTGTGAAGGTATGATCATCGCAGCGATGTTGTATGGATGCGATGATAATATATGGAGAAGGGTGGATGTGCTAGAAATGAAATGTTTGAAATACAGTATGTGGTGTAAAGGAGGTTGATTGAGTTGTTGATAACAGGGTAAGAGAGATGTAATAAAGAGTGTGATTGAAATAGCTGAAGAGGATGTGCTGAAATGGTTTGGACATATGGGAAGAAGTGAGGAAAGGTTGACAAGTATGTGTCAGCAGTGGAGGAAACGAGGATAAGATGGAAGGATGCAGTGTAAAAAGATTTGAGTGTTCCGGGCTTAAACATGCAGGAGGGTGAAAGGTATGCACAGGATAGAGTGAAATGGAGCAATGTGGTATACAGGGGGCAACGTGCTGCCATTGGACTGAAGAATGACATACGAAGCAGCCAAGGTAAACCACGAAAAGGTCTGGGGCTTGGTTGTGGAAAGGGAACTGGTTTCGGTGCATTATGCATGACAGCTAGAGAGTGGACATGGGCAAATGCGGCATTTTCTTCGTCTATTCTTTGCATACCACACTCATGTGGGAAACGGCAAACAATTGTATGTGTGTGTGTAGAGAGAGAGAGAGAGAGAGATCTTGTTATATGCAATTCTACAAATACATATTTTGCAGAAACTGGGCAACATTCAAACAGCAGTTAACATGGGACAATTGACTAAATCTTGATGGGAGGAGAATATTGGAGATTGAGGAAGCGAGAAGGTTAGGGATAATTGGAGGGGATAATCAAGGGTCCAGAACCAAAAGTGGCAAAGGGATCCCGAGCTGCACGTCCAGGACCTGATAGTGTCGGCAGGTGATGTGGTCGCCTATCAGGAAGAAAACGGTAATTATATGATACTTTTATGTAATCTATCACCTGGTGAGACACGTCTATGTTCCGTGACAGGAAGAGAGAGAGAGCATCTATCTAGTCGCTGAATCAGTGGGAGAGGAGAGATACAACTCGTCGAGGAGACACACAACTCGTCGCTGAATCAGTGGGTTAAAACAGTCTGTGGAAGTAATTGATTTATTCTTTGACCGACCAGTCATCTTATTTCATCTAATTTGTCTTTAAAAGTACTTGTTAATCCATTAGGTGGCTAGAAACGAATTCGTTACGACGAACGAGTTTCATACTTGTATTAAGGGAAGGAATATGTATTTATGCTAGAATTGACACCGTAATCAAGATAATGTTCTGTACATGTCATTACTGTCTCTTATGTAACGACTTGTTATCTACAGACTCATTATGAATCCTTGTCTCGAGAGGCGTGTGATAAGAAATGTGGGCAACTAAATTGTTTTTCTTGGATTGGGAGATAGTAAAGCAATACTATATGAATGTAAGAAAACATAAATGAGTACCTGGCATTAAGCTAGGAGGTGTGGCTTTGTGTGTATATAAGGTTAAAGCATTAAACGTATACAGGGTTAAGCGATGAGGCAACCCGAGTGGAAAACTTTCTCCACGCCACAAACATTTAAGGGGAGATTCCCAATTTCTTTCGAGTCTGAATTTTATCTGACCTTCATCATAGACTGGTTTATTTCATTATTTTTGACTGAAATGTCAATTAACTCTTCATATTTTCCATGTTTCTATTTTTTAGTTGAAATGTAGATTTAAACAAAATATACTTTTTTTTTTTTTTTTTAAATATGACCAATCTTTCTTACAGATGCAGTCTGTTCATTCATATAATTCCTAAAGTTAAAGTAACTTTATAATGAGTTGACTTCGTCTCCGCAAGGTGGACAGCCCGCACACTATCTACTTCCCCTGTACTTCATCTACAGATATTTTAGGATCTTCCCTTCAAAAGCTTTCCTTGCCTTCCAGATTGTACCCTGGGACAAATACTCTCAACTGTTGACTGAAAACATAACTGGTCTAACGTCTATAAAGACATTTCGATCGGTGGTTATATAGATTGATAGCCCTAATGACCTTAAGCAGTTGATAGGTAGGTCTAAAGCCCAAACAACCATCAGATATGATAAGGATCATATGTATCTTGAGGTCGTGTAATGGCATGAGGATTCTCTTGAATATTTTGGAGGTAGTCAAGGTTTTTAGATTGGTGTTTGACGGCTTCACTGGGTCACGGCAGTTGAGAGAGGCCCAAAGAACAAATTACCATTTTTCAATACAAAGGTTTATCACTGATATTTTCTGTAACACATCAGTCTGATG
>JAUUDY010070543.1:0-13722 GCA_032361765.1 Panulirus inflatus
AAGCTATTATATAAACTTATTGATTTTTGTTGTCATATTGCTTTTCACACTCTACACCCAAACATGTTGGTAATCCAAAAAGCTTAGTCATTCTATATAATGCCAATAAGTTGACCATTAATGTAACAAAGTTATCCTGACTTCACATTGTCGACCAACTTCATTCCAAATTGCAAAACCTCACTGAAATCACTAGACATAGATTCATAACAGGATGTTCATTTACTAACCACCCAAACTGATTGCAGAGTACTGTATTCTCTTAACTTCAGTAAGCACATAATCTAACCATAGGTTCAAAAAATACCACATAATCTAACCATATTCTAAGTAAAGGTCAAATATAGAGAATGGTTTCAGTGTAAGTTTGAATTGGGAGGACTTGGAAGAAGTGGAGTGCTTTAGGTACTTAAAAGTGGGCATGGCAGCAGAACTGAACCATGGAAGCTGGTGAGCCACAGGGTGGAAGAGGGGGCTAAGGTCCTGCTTGCATTAAGAAGCGTGTGGGAGGAAAGGGCTGCGCCTGTTTTGGCTAAGATGGATATATTTGAAGGTAAAGTATAATTGAGAATTGTAAGAAGGTGAAACTTGGCCCCCTCAGTGCAAACGAAAGGAAAAGGGTGGACATATTAGAAATATAATACCTGAGGATATGAGGTGTGAGAAGAGTTGACAGTGTAAGGAATGACAGCATGACAGAAAGGTGTGGTAGTAAGGGTGGTCTGATTAAAAGAGCTAAGGTGTGCAGAAATGGTTTGGATGCATGAGAAAGATGAGCAAAGAAAGACAAAGAGAGTCTATGTGTCAGAAGTAGAAAGAGCAAGGGGGAAAAGGGACCAAGGATTGGCTTTTACTTCATACTCTTAGTCTGGCCATAACATCCACCCTCTCCCAAGTTACCAATATTATACTAAAAAGTTTCCTGTTGAATTCTTGATGCTGAGGACACTATCAGTCAAATTACCAATCAGGTAAATATATTTTATCTTCAGAGTGTCTCCTTTTTCTCAGTATTGTCCGCTCTGGTGATGCCATCTATGTGCGGGTTGGCGATCATGACTTGACTACCAAGTTTGGATCCCCGGGTGCCCAGACATTACGTGTTGCCACCACCTACATCCACCACAACCATAACTCTCAGACTCTTGACAATGACATTGCACTCCTGAAGCTGCACGGCCATGCTGATCTGAAGGAGGGCGTGTGTCTGGTATGCTTGCCTGCCCGGGGCGTAAGTCAGGTGGCTGGCAATCGATGTATTGTCACTGGCTATGGTTATATGGGCGAGAGTAAGTACAGCAGGCTGTCGACTGATGCATCCACTTTCAGCATTTTCTTTACTTGCATGCATTTTCACTAAAATATATCTCCTAGAGTAATGCTGTGTTTATATTCTAATATATCACATTCACTTTCATTTATTTTATTGGTTTGTTTGCTACTTTTATCTTCCTTATCCAAATAAAGGTGGGATTGCTTTTTTCTTTTAAATATGCTGTGGGTGCTGGTTGTATATGGCTAAAATTTTGCATGAGTGATCCTCATATATATTTTTTCCTACACTCTGTTCCCAAACACTCGGTGTGCATGACTGACTCAAAACATATCGTAATATCATGTGCTAAAGTGGACAAAAAATTCCTTACTGATTGAAGAAGTCTTTCATTTCTCATCCTTCAAGCTACGTTGTTTCATCAGGTCTCTCTGTCATAACTCCTTGATTTCTCATCTTTCAAGCTTTTTTATTTCATCAGGTTTTTCCTTCATGCAATTTTTCTAGGAATCAATTTTGCATGACTAAGGTTCTTGCAAGACTGAGATTCTTGCAGGACTGAGGTCCTTAGTCCTAAACTTGCTACCTGGCAAAGTGGAGGAAAGCTCAATTCTCTGAGGTAGACTTTCTACCCTGTAGATGAGCCTAGGGGTAAGAATTAACCTGTAAATATGAACTAAATAATTGTATATTTGTCCAGATATGTTCTGAGTTTTACTTCTCAACCACTTCCTTTATTACATCAGGTTACACTGTGACCAGGCTAATCTAACCACCTTCATCATTAACTTAATTCTTTTTGGTAATGTAATGAAGTATTTTCCATTATTATTCCTAATTTCTAGCAAATTATTTTCATGATAAATACCTATAACCAGGTCCAACTAAAATCATTGTCCATGCTTACTCCTTTAAACTGTTTCTTATCCTCCAGCTGGACCTATCCCACTACGTGTGCGAGAAGCAGAGGTACCAGTGGTATCAGACAATGAGTGTGTGAGGAAGATCAATGCTGTCACAGAAAAGATCTTCATCTTGCCAGCCTCCTCCTTCTGTGCTGGAGGAGAGAGTGGACATGATGCCTGTCAGGTAAGGCTCTTAAAATCTCAAATGTATTTGTCTGTATTTAGTGCTCTTCTTCCTGTTCAAGACCATGAGACTCATCCAGAACTTTCTTTTGTTATAATAATATTATACAGTCTTCTCAGTCATTTATGTTATCTTAAAGTTTTTGCTGATACAGTATTCATTTGTTGCTATGATTCTCTGCAGGGTGATGGAGGTGGCCCTCTGGTATGTAATGTGGATGGGTACTTTGAACTGAGTGGCCTAGTTTCATGGGGCTTCGGCTGTGGTCGAAAAGATGTTCCAGGGGTCTACGTTAAAGTCTCTTCCTTCATTGGATGGATTAATCAGATCATATCTGTTAACAACCTCTAGCGCCTCATGGTAATAGTCGAATAATCTGCTCAAGTACATGTTTATAAGGAGTCCTGAGTAAGATGGACTTTCTCATCTTTATGTACTACGGTACAAAGGGATTCATTTTGTGAAGACTATATCCTGGATAAAGGGTAAAGGGATGGTTGATACTTTAATACCTTATCTGTGCTCTGTAAGAAGACATTAATTATCTTGGTTATAGTCTAGCAAGTATGTGGGTTTTCCTGGACAAAGGTTGTATCTCAGATATATGCTGCAGGAATGTCTGTAGGATGACGCCCTTACTCTAGGTTTCAGATGACTATGTACAATATGTTTATTGTAAGTGCAGCATACCCAATGGGTATTGTTGTGGCAACATTATCAAACACAGCTTTCTTTAAAAAGCAAAAATTGTGGCAATCCAACTGAGAGTAAATCATTATTGCATCTTTTCATGTTGAGGTGTCTCAACAGCGGGAGAGGTTAATGACTTGCTCTAAGCACACTTCCCAACGAAGGATAAGGTGTATCACTGATAGTTGTATTCATTTGTTCCATTGAAGCCATTAATCCATTTAAATGGGCTATATCAAGAGTAAACAGGTATGCACCTTTTGTGGGAAGTTCTCTAGAACAGAGATTCCCAACCCAATTCTGTGGGCTGGCAAAAAGCAGGGACATTCAATTTATTGGGGTAGACTTACTCCCCTGCTACCCAATGCAATATGTGAAACTTCATATCTACTCATGAGTGAAGACCGTAGTTTATGCAGTGAGAAATACTATAAGCCAAAACATGTTATTGAGGTTAGTGTTGTTATCTAAGTAATAATGTATTTATAATAATTAATTTTTAGTATTCACTGTAGATCAATGCACCACAATCAGAGATGGTGGGGGTCTTCTGGTCTTACCATAGGGATGAAAAATGTGTTTGCTTTTTTCCATGACTGTTAGTAACACTGCCATATGATATGGCACTGTAGACAGTTTACTATAAGTCAACACATTAAGCAGTGTACATGTCGCAGATTTTGTAACAGAATTATCTGGACCATCATACACTGTTGGCAGTAGTGATATAATGTACTACACCTTGTGAAATGATTGTACTGTGCTGTACTGATTAGAATGTGTAGTCAAGACTACTGACCAGCAAAGAGGAGTCTATATTTGTTGTGATTATAGGTGCCCTGCTCCATGTGTGTTTATGTTTGGGAAAAGTCACTGTAAAGTTCATGACAGTACTAACATTAATTTTGCTGGTATGACTTGTGTTGACTGTGATCTTGTGAAGGCACAGCTGTTATCAACAAATATATAACTGTGAATAACTGACAGACAGAAAACTCCTTTTATAATTTCTACTTACCAAAGACTTGTCTTTACAAGGTAGTGTGTATAGTAGCGTGTGCTGTGAAGTACTCTTACTTAAGAGTCTTCAGTGACAATCAAGTAAATGATTCATTGTTGGTCAGAGTTTAATAATATCAATAATAATAATAATGATAATAATATAAATTCATTATACACAAAAATAGTTTATGGAATTCTTCCATTTTCTGTCTTCCTTGTTTTCCAACTTATCTCACCCTTAGTTCGAGTGGGTCAGCTCTGAGGACACGACCAAAATTGAGATAAGGACGGACCGGGTCAATATTTTCCCCAAGCTGGCTCGAGTTCAAGGCCATACCAGGACTAGATCTCAATACACTGCTTCACCTTCTCCACTTGGCTGGTTCGCTATTACTGGACAACGTTACATTGTCCAGACAGAGACGAACTCCTTCGCTTGGTCTGATGGATCGTCCCCCTTACACAGACCCCTTAATACAAAGCACGCCCTTCCCTTGGAAAGACCCCCTCACTTAAGATCCCTCGTTTGTAGACCCATCGCCGTTTCTTAAACTCCTCGCTTGGACAGACCAACCTCTTAAATAAATTGCTTTGACAGACCACCCCACTCTCTCAGAAAGTCCAATGCTTACACAAGCCCTTGGGTTAGACAGAGGTATCCCTTTGAGATGACCATCTTCCCAAGGCAGTTCTTATCTGGACTAAGCTCGCGATTGCTTGAAATGAAAACCAGCGATAGCAATACGTCAATTAGCGCTACATTTCTATCGTGAAATACTTACTGTTGGACATCTGTCATCCTCTGCGAACATATGTCCTTCTTAAGACGCCTTAGAAGGCAGCCACAAACAAGTAAATGCTTCAAATGGTCTTTGGCTTTCGCTCGAAGAAACTATTTTTCTTCTACTCATCTGAACCTATATGTACTATGGGGTAAACACTAAACATAAAAGACATCGAGAGTAACATGGAAACAGCCAAGATTTCTGTAATATATTTCGTTAGGCTTGCGTGAAAATATGTCTAAGTAATGACCGAGACAATAGATTAGAATGACGTCACAGGACGGCCATCCGATCGGTGTACAGAAAATGCCATATGCTAAAGGAAATATAATACTGTACTACAGTTTAAAGGTAAAACACATAGTGCGGGGGTACACACTGCATGTGAAATGTTCAGGCATATACAGCACGTTAGGCTTTTACAGTCGTTTTATATTACACGGGGAAATAATACAAAATAATTCAATACCGGTATGTGATATGGCGATCTTCTATTTAGAATTCTAGTTCTCGTAATACCATTAAATTCAGAATATCTGAAATACTTTCATTTAATAATCAGATTTGAACGGTCAATTTTATCTAATGTTTGAGATTTAGTAAACAACTGATACGATTCTATTATACTACAAATCAACATCGCAAAATCATTAGAACTAGACAAAAAGAATATTATTTTTACAGTACGAATACTACAGTTTTCATCGGTATTCGGGTGGTATGGGGGAAAAAAGAAGCCTCTTTCCAAGATTCTTTACCAAGAATTTTATACACACATTATACTTAAGAACCGTCACACAAGAGAAGAATGTTTGCAAGATATTCCTTTTCCCCCACACAGCCGACCCCCATTTGTCTACCAAAGCGTCGCGTCTGGGTTGGGTGTAAGCGAGAGAAGAAAACTTATTTACTTGCTGCGCTTCTCCTCAGGGGCCATAAAGGATCCTGGCCTGAAAATGTTCACAAATGTGTTTAGCGAAAATGATGCTTCATGTTCAAAGAGTCTAGTTGGTATTTGTGCCTTGAGCCATCTCCTGCCCTTTGATAATCCATGACTTACAATCAATTTATTTCAGATTGTGGAGATGTCTGTTCACCGGTGATTTCCGGAAAAGTTTGGTTGCTGTAGACTCTTCTCGCTCTTTGCCGTTCAAATATCCTACGCTACAGTTCAATGTATCAGAATCCTTTTCGAGGATCAGCATGTAACTGCCACCTAAAGAGAAGGGCAGCTCTGAATAGCATGTAACCTTTTCACAATACATTCCTAACTCCCCTTTTACGCTCTCTTCTTTTTATCATCTATCCAAATATACGCATAGGAAGTCGAATGAGCAATTTTTCGTTATTTCCCGATTGAACTGGTGAGTGTACTGGTGTGTGTATGGAGCATGGCACTACATATGAAGCAGGTAGTCACACACAAGCACCGCTAAGCTCGAAACCCTGCATGTAACGCTCGCATGATCATAATAATAATAATAATAATAATAATAATAATAATAATAATTAAAAACCTTGAGCCAATTTCCTGTTCTCTCAGGAAGGTCACTACAAAGGAACTTGCCATACAATTCTCCAAATGGCTGCCTAGCACGGACGGTCTTACAACTACCTGTTATCATGATACAGGCTGAGACAAAAGTCACTATGCACCTACTGTAAACGATGAATATATAGTCTATCTACACTAATATAAATACATTTCTCGTGTTTTAATTTAGTTACAACAGATGGTGGAAATGTCACCCACATGCCTGTAGACAAGCATTACATATCAGTCTGAAAAGACGCGATAAATTAGTCAGAGAGATAATCCTAGTCACATTTTGCGATGGCTTCCTTCATTTCAAGTGAAGTGCGAGGACTGTCTTTGTAAACTATGCGTTTCATTGTTCCCACAGACAATAATCATCAGAAGGTGCAAGATCCGGCGACCGTGGAAGCCAAATGTCCTTTGAAATCATTCTGTCCCCAACCACACCGCGCGGTAGCAGCTTCAAGGTGACACGAGCTACGTGTTTAAGTGGCACCACCCTTTTGGCAGAAGCCGTAGGCAATTCCGTCTTTATTCAAATGTCCAATGAAGGGGTAAAGAAACAATTCACAATAACGATACGAGTTCATCGTGTCAACTACAGGACATGGTGCCGATAATCCCGATACCGTGATAGGGCGCACCACACCACACCACACCACACCCTCTGATCGGGTAATGGTGTCTGTGATCTGGTGCGGGTGGAGTCACCGTCCAAAACCCGACTGTCTTCGGTGTTAACGTAACCGGATAACTGAAACCACGGCTCACCGGGGAAGATTGTGACGTCCTGATTATCCTCTCCAGAGGCAATATTAACGTCGCTAAACCATCGTCAATATTCATCACGCCTGACGTTATCCTTTTTCTTTCTTTCAAATTCGTCAACTGACGTACTCCTGTAGGGGGATGCAGGTGTTCACTGCTCCTTCAGCAGAGCGTGCGATGCTCTACGAGGCGCACATCTGCTGTGCTAATTAACGAACGGACTTTCTCGGGCTCTGCATTAATGGGATTCCAAATAACCAATATGTTCTCTGTTACTACTGCCGGCCTGCCGGGTCTCGGCACGACCGCTACTCATCCAGTTTCACAAGACTTTGGCAATTACCCGCCGCACTGCGATGTGGCACGGGAGCGCCGGATTACTTTTCGGCAAATTCATGTTGCACTTGGTCTGTACAATATTGGTCTGCACTACGTAACACATGTACCCCCACAAGCCATTTTCACATTAACATCTGTTGACGTCCGTATACGCTTGCCTTGAAAGGAACACAAGTGACACTACGCGAGGAAGACGAATGGGAGGAAGAGGAGGAGGAGGAGCGGGAGGTCGGTTACCGTACGCGTCGAAATTCACGTCGGCCATTGGCTGTGACAATTCCACTAAAAATGAGGCGGTTTTATCGTTTGTAATACAAGTGCACAGTAACTCTTGGTTCACCCTGAACAAAGAACTAACATTATACACACAAAGATCCGTGTTGGAACTTGTGTGGTAGAACAATGAGGTCAGCTCCACACTACACCGTAATACCCACTACGTCACACATTCGTCTTCCCAGACGCTTACCTACAACAATAATCAAATTATTAAGGAATTATGTATGCCCCTCCTTGGCTAGTCTCTTTCACCTTATTTTGTGCTCTATTCCCATTTCCCTACCATTTATAATTGCTTCACACTCTAGTTACATACAGACCCGTTATCAAGAGACTGTATTGAAACTCATGATATACAAAGGTGCCTCTGGATACCGTATATAATAAGTATTCTAATGTATTGCAAATGACTCCTACTTTCTCTCCTATTTTGTCCCCTACGGAATTCGTGGTAAGCACAACACATACATGCTTAACAGACAGCCTGCTGTATGAACAGAAAACGTCAGTGTCTGTACACAGGGTCTGGAGTACAACTTCACTTGTTAAACAGTTTAAACCTTACAGTTCTTTAATACAATTATCAAATAAAAGCAAAGCCTGACTGAGAGGGTTTTTAAAAATCTAATAAAATCTTGTGTCTTTCTCTGTGGCCGTGTACCATATCGTGAAGTACCTTGCTCCAAAATGAGATTTCTAAGGCTACTCCTGACCTAATTTTTCTATGGCTACCCTTGGAGGAAATTCTAAGGCTACTCTTGAAGCATCTCCTTAGCACACCTAGGAAGCAATTTCAAGGGCTACCTGAATTATGGAAATTTTGAAGCAATTTCTAAGGAATTTCTAAGGCTACCCATGAGACATCTAAGACGAAGCAATTTCTAAGGCTTCCTTGGAAGCATAATCTAAAGTAACCACAGAAGAAATTTCTATTATCTTAAAAAGTATGATACGGTAAACGGGACAATGGAACACTTGGGCTGGGCATATTTTACCATGAACTTTTTTCTTTTTCAACCATTCAGTACTTTCAGCCGCTCTTTCTCAACGTTCATCTCTTTATCTCCGGCTTTATCAAATGAAACTGCGACAGAGATCAGACCTCGGGAAAGAAACCACTCTGATGGTGGTGCAACCAATCTACATCGAGTTTTTCTACTCTTCTCATTGCCATTTCCCCTAACTCCTCTTCCATTCGTTTACCTTCGTCCCTTGATTGCTGTGGGGGTGGGAGAGGAACGTTTGAGGTGAAGTGAAGTATGAGGTGCCGGAGTTATTTCAGCTTTTGGACCAGCTAAAGAGCTGAGCACTCGCATACCTAAAATCGAGAGTACACGACTTAAAGGGAGGATTTTGAAATACGTGTCCTTTCCAGCTCACTCGAGTGGCTCTAAATATCGGCTCCCATGAAAACATTTAACATCCAAGTATTCATCAACAGGTAAATGACTCACGAAAGAATGTTACCATCACTATAGTACCTCCTCAAACGAGTACCTCCATACCCACGTTGGTGACGAGACTGTACCCTTGCGACCTCATCAACAAATCACTCATAATCACACCTCACCGTATGAGGAATATGGCAAAAGAACGTTACGGGGAGGAAAAGTTTTCTTCACTTTCAATTCCCAGAATGTGGAGGCTCTGTCCCCACACGGGCGGGACCTGGATGGGTCTAAACAGGTAAAAGTTTGGTTGCCTAGAATTTATATATCTTTTTTGTTTTTTTAAACCCTCTTCCTGGAAATGGACGTTACAGCAGTGAAAGTACAACCTGAAACACTCGCACAAGAGGAATGACAACCTGGAACACTAGCGCAGAAGGAAGGGCAACTTGGGGGAATCGCACAAGAGGAAAGACAACCAAGACCACTCGCACAGGAGGAAGGACAACCTGAAACACTCGCACAGGAGGAAGGGCAACCTGGAACACTCCACAAGAACAACAACCTGGAACACTCGCACAGGAAGGACAACCTGAAAAACTCGCACAAGGACAACCTGGAACACTCGCACTGTTGGAAGGACAACCTGGAACACTTACACAGGTGGAAGGAAAACATGTTTATACATACGTATATGTGTATATTTGTATGCATGTGTCTGTTCTCTTGCTAATTTCTTTTGCTAATTTTCTAAAAAACATTTCCGAGGATTATCAAAAAAGGAAAATTTACAGTGATGCGTAACAATATACAGGATGGCTGGCCTTATGACCTCCTTGAGGTCTCTGACTATACACCCAACACAAAATCCCCAAAACGAATCTAACGTTAATATTAATCCACGAAAGTGGGAGTTCTGACATCCAATACCACTTTTAGCCCTAAGGTTGATCTAACTAGTTTTGTTACCCTTTCCCAGCCTAAGATGACATCAGATATTAAAAAAATTACTAATTCAATATAAAGCTAAACTAATAATTACCTAATAACAAAAAACAACAACCAAACTTTCCTTAGCAGCTGTAATTCCATGAGGTTTCCACGACGATACGATTGTTTGTGTACATGTTCAGCTGTATTACCGTATAACTGGGCACGTATACAACTTCACGATTATATTTCAATATATCTCTACTTTCCATTCTTCCCAAGTCGCCGTGCACTTCCACTTGCAGCTGCTAGACACAAATGATCACTAAAGCGAAAGCCAAGAATAAGTTTCAACGTACAGCACTAATCACGACGGACTTCGTTGGGTAACTGGCTTCCTGTCAAAAAAATCGTGATGAATTGTTGATACCGGTGACGCATGGCATCAATCTATGGCTCATGGCCGCTCAAGGATATTTGAAACGGGCAGGGAAACATTGACGCAGATCTCATAGGTGTGTAGGTCCTATGTGTTGGAGGTCCGTGTGTCAAGCTGAAAGGGTTACTATCAACAAAAAATTCCAAATATCAACAAATAAGTCCAAAAATAACAAGAGGGATCTGTCCAGTTTGGGTATGGCAACGTTCGGACTCTGTTAGTGGCTTAAGCTTAAGAACGTGATATGTTACTTTTGCATATCAATCCATTATTTCAAATAGCGTTGTCATGAGACTATCATTTTGAACCAATATGAGTATTAGTTGTACAATGGTATGTCTTAACATTAAAAAACAAAAGAAAAGGGGAGTTTGAAGTGTTCCCCGTACCATCGGAACACAGTACCCAAAGTAAACAAAACTTCTCTCTCGTATTAAATAGCTACTGCGATCCATTTATAGCTCAAAGTCTTACTTTAAAACATGACTTATTGTCACAGAAAAATTTTGCAGCAACTGAACAACGAATTCATTTTATCTACCGAACGAGAATAGTTTACGCAAATTTTAGTATGAACCAATAAACCTGATATTAAGTTTAATTCGGTAATAATCAAAGTAATAATAAATGTTGGAATCTCTGCTATGGTTAATCCTGTAGTGTTTCTCGCTTTTGGTCAGTTGCATGAGAGACCAGTGTTACCAGATGATAACCAAAAATATCTTGGCATCTTTTAATTCTTTAGGAAATAACACCAAATTCCATGAACATCCATCAAATACAAAATTCTAATACGGTCTTAAACCCATGCGCTGGTAGCAAAACCATAATACTCAAGTATTGCAATACCATTTTTATTATCGTTTTTCCTGAGAGTAATTAACATGCTAATAATTATGCTGACATCATTGTTTTCTACTATAGCCAGATTAATCATCACGAATTGAGGATCAATGATATTCAATTTCCAAGACAGACGAGAGCACGGTATGTAATGCAAACCTAGTCAAGCACAATCAACTTGTTTGATAATTTTGCGCATACGATATACATAACATTATACGTAACTATACGATATGAATGGCGTTATTTGGGGAAACATGAAGAAAATATTATTTGAAAACCAATTATGATACCTTACTCTTCCTCTGGATTTTAATCTATGTATATTCATTCATACTTGAGTGCCGTTTCCCGCTTAGCGAGGGAGCGTCAGGAAGACAAAGAAAGGCCACATTCACTGATATCATGGGTCTGTCATGTGTAATGCACAAAAACCAAAGTTCCCTATCTACAACCAGGCCTCAAAGACCTTTACATGGTTTCTCCCGGCTGCTTCACATGCCCTGTGCATCACACCGTTCTAATTCACTCTATCCCGTGCATACCTTTCACCCTCCTGCATGTTTAGGCCCCGACTATTCAAAATCTTTTTCACTTCATCCTTCCATCTCCAAATTAGTCTCCCCCTTCTCTTTACTACCTCCCTTTTAGGCACATATATCCTTTTTGTTAACTCTCTTCACTCATTCTCTCCATATGTACGGAAAATGAAACACGATAAGTTCCCAAGTGCACTTTCGTGTAAAAATCACATCATCAGGTGAGAAAAAAGAGAGAGATATAAGTCAGTTGAATATACATCGAAGAGACGAAGCTAAAACGCTTGAGATTTACACCCGGCTTTATACCACCACGGTAGAAAGGTATGTTTTAATCATCTTCAGTGAGGTTATGAACGACTGGGCTATATGCATCATGGACCACATGCGACATGGGATACATGGAACATAGGCAACATATACAACATGTCATACATGGCAACACAGGCTACGTGCATAATGAGAGCTTATGTGGGCTCAGAATTATCCTTGATACCAGAAAAAAGTGTTGAAGATTTTCCGTTTAGTGGATATAGTATAGCTTGACGTTGACCGCCTTAATGATCGTGGTAGTTGATAACCCTAACCAATCGGCCCAACAGCCAACTAAGCTGCAGGTGCGAGAACACATCCAGATCCAGGGTGCTTCTCAGAGAATCCTGCTACCGTACTTCTGTCGGCAGCTCCTTACGATATCTAAGCTAAAAAGAAAGTACATGGAAGAGTAACTGTCCTACTAATGGGATAATGAAAATGGATAGGTACTGTTCCAAAGAGGAGTGGGTACTTTTTTTTAAACCGTGAAGTGTTAGGTCTTCTTAAAGACTTTCTTATGGTGGCCAGTGGGAGGGGTAGAGTCTCTTGGGCTTGTAGGCTCGTCTTTGACCATCGCTTGTTTTGTTGATCTGACCATATAGTCATAGTCACGTGAAGGAATATCATTTTCCGCTATAGTTCTACACCTCTCATACGTCTCCTCATAGAGTGAGATCATGGTGAAGGTGAATGACTTCACCTAACCTGAGTAAGTGAACATCTCAGACATCCTCATGTCCATCCTTCCCATCTGGTCAGATCCTGAAGAAGGATGGGATGATAACGTAGACTTTCAAAGGTTGAATTAGCATTCTAGAATAAGGTCAGGTGAGCTGGGGGTCGTGAGTTGCTGGAGGAAGGTGTCTATGCTTGGGAATGCTTGGCTACGCTCAAACACATAGGAATTCCCCATAGGTTTACCATGAGCAAAAAAAGACATGTCAGGATGAAGAGTGACCATATTTTTCCCCCTTTTTTTCTGTAGGACACTAAAAATCATGGGATATAACATACTAGTGATATTTCCCAGGATAAACAGGTATCATATGGCATAAAGGCTAATGTCTATTTAATCGACGAAGCTTGATTAGGTCATGCCAAGGTGCCCTTTGTAATCTGCACATTATCAAATAGTTGCAACATATTCGACAGAAACGCCCAACTCGTTGTTATATACTATATCAATTTCGCCTCTACGAAGTCAAGGAAAACTTATTCTAATGCCTTCGACGCCCACCTTCATGTGTGCGTCTATTACTTCATTAAGTTTTCGATTCGAGTTAAGATCTCGATGACTATTTGTTGCTCAGTCATGTTACTTCAATACCTTGATGCATATTGATGAGAGCTTTTGCCACCTACCAAAGGCAGTAGGTCCTGATCTTGAGAGGTGTGAACATCGTAATAGGATATTACCAATGTTTATATACGCAGATGAGCTTGTGATTCAGCTTAGTCCAACAGCAAAGAGAAAGTCATTAACAGCGGGAAAACCATTGAGAGTTT
>JAUUDY010070653.1:0-14784 GCA_032361765.1 Panulirus inflatus
AACCAAGGTGTGAGTTTCATGAATAACAGTAGGTAAAAGGTCCTTAATATCCTGCTACATTTAGAATGCCTGGGTTTTCAGTTATTGAGGAAGAGATCATGCTTATGATGGCACTGCTTTTCCTCAGTTTGGTTCTTTTTTAAAACTTTTGTTAATCTGTATAACAGTGTATGAGTCAAAAGCTTATACAGTGAAGCTGTAGATAGTGTTAAATAAATCATTGTTAATAAATGTTTTATATTTGAACCCAATTATTTCTTGACAGTTGAAAGAATTTTTCTTTTCATTTTTTAACATATATTTCTGTTTTATTCATTGACAAGTGACTTTCACCTGAATGTTCAGATTACCCAGAATGGTTAGTCAGCCATTTGTACTCTACAAAATTCCAACCATATTACGCCC
Organism: Panulirus inflatus; assembly: GCA_032361765.1. NCBI lineage: Eukaryota > Metazoa > Arthropoda > Malacostraca > Decapoda > Palinuridae > Panulirus > Panulirus inflatus. Next base: position 406 of record JAUUDY010070653.1, read on the forward strand.
TGTTCTCCTAACTCGGACATCTGGAGCCTAGAGATGTGAAGAAAGCTGCTGATTGGGTGATGCAACATTGGGGAACTTTGTGAGTCAACAACTCTGTGATTTTACTTTATATTCTCTATATACGAATATTGATTACTGTATGAACAGCTAGTTTTCATCTGGAATAATTTCTTATGGCAAAGATGTGAAAATTAGCATAAGGAATTTGTTTGCGCTTTACAAAAATTAAATGGATTAAACAGTTTTATTAAGAAATGAATGATACTCAATGTCAAGATAGTCACAGGTGTTAATGATCAATATTATTTCTCCCTGATTCTTTGCTTCACCTGGAATCATTCAAAGGATTTGTCCAGAGCTGAACCACAGGCCATAGAAATAGATGGGGAAAACCGATCTGTGGTGTGTTTAACCTGTGGGCTACTTCCATCTCATATAAGGTTTGTTGTTAAATTGCTTAATTGTGTTGATTAGCTGACAAATAACTCAAATGAAAGACCTTTTCACTATGTTGGTACAGTTTTTTAACATGTTTTAATGTCGGTGAGTAGCAGATGACTATATGGAATTGTTTGATTTTCAGAATACTGCTATTCTCGTCATCATGTTGAGAGAAACAGGTGCTGGAGGCGTGCATAATCGATGGAAACAAATACAGAGTCAGACTTGCAATGTCATCGTAAATGTATATCGATACTTCAGTCTAAGGTAGGGATCCGATTCAAGCACCAAGGTCACCCCAGAAGACTGTCAAGGCCACACATATGTCATTAAGCTCGATGCAGAGAGTAAAGTGACACGTGTCTGAATGCGAACCCCACCCTATATCATAAATAGCGCACATCATAAATGTTTACTTACTGAGTAAGCTGGATAGTTTAGACAAGGAATGTACTAAGAAAGAAAATCTATCACTATAAGAAAGGAGTAGTTCTGGACCTTAAATTCATTCATCAAGAAAGTGAAGGAATATCCAACTAATTTTTAAGGAGGGAGGGTGACTGTGGAAATTTGTTTGGGAACATCAGAAAGTGTCAAGTGGTAGGGCGTAGGGCAATTTTAATGGAGAGGGATGACATAGTGTTGGTGAGGAAAAAGTACCACAGGTTAATTGAAAAAAAAGGTAGCTCTACCAACTCATGGCCAGAGGTCTTTTGGATGAAACCTAAGTAAACCAAAATGAAAGAGTGGAACAATGCTGGACTGTGCATGATGATAAAGTTGGACCCAAAACAAAGACCAAGAAAGGTTCTCATAAAATTATATTACATGCTAGAGCTGTGCTGGGCATTCCTCATTTTTGGGTGTAAAAATAGCGAAGGAGGTGACTACCATAACTTCATGGACCATGAGAGATTTAAAATGTTTTGAAGAACAGCCATCTCTCAGTCAATATCTTTGTATCTCTGATGCCCATTCCCTCCAGGAACTCCCTCAAGGGGGTGGCCTTGACAAAGAAGTCTTCATAGCTGGGGAAGTCCAGTGCTGCTTCTTAACCTTTAGTGCCTTACCCCTCAACAGGCCATTAGCAAAGGGCAACTCTAGTGCATTGTTTCCAAAGCCCCTTACATAATGTTCTTGCAGACTCCTTATGCCTAATGTGTCTACACAAAGTTCCAGCCTAACTCTGAATAGCTCTTGCCTAATAGTGAAGATAAGTCTTCAATGATAATGGATAATGCCTCATATGACAGTAAAACTCAAAACTGAGATCCAAGAGTTATCTTTTAATAACATTGTACACAATCCATCACTGACGAAGCCTGAACTATTATAGATGGGAAAGTGCCTCAAAAGACAAACAGAATTATATATCAACTGCTGTGGTGTACCATTTAGAATTCCTGACTATGATGCATTCACAGGCTGCCCAGGTTCAAGCACATAGGTTCAAATCCTGGTTGTGCAAGTTGGTCCACTGTCAACCCAGCTGTTCATCCACCCTTAGTGGTTATTCAATAAAATGAGTACAATATGTGGTGTGAGGTGGTTTGATCAAGTAGGTAATGAAAGGGTAAGAGAGATGTGTCGTAATGAAAAGACTGGTTGCAATTTTTACAGTAAAGGTATAGAAGGCCATTCATATAAATGCTGTTTGAACAACAACAACAACAAAAAGGTTGTCTTTGCTTCTTTTAGAAAAATTCTTTTCACCTTTTCTTTTCAGTTCTTTGAAGTCTCCTGTTAGTGGTTTGGATACTCTTGAAAACAATCAAGTGGTGACAGTCAGGTTCCGTGATCCTCAGTACCCTGCAGACTTCGTTTTCCCAGCCAGAAGGCTTCCAAAAGCAAAGGCACCTCCACGCGTACTCAAACCACAGGACTTATCGGCGAGTCAGTCCAGAAATTATCGTCCACAGATTGGTTTCAACCGGAATATGCCAAGGGCATCTCTCAACAAATCTGGCCATAGAGCTCTAGGGTGAGTGATTTAGACAGTAACATTGGTTAACTCAGACATATCTTGGAAAAACATTAATTACTGAAAAGTGTTTTATATTTATGCTTACATATCATTATGCAAAGATAATGACTGTAAGTATCTTTTCTTATTAAAGCATGTTATTCCAGGTACATTATTTTCAAGCAAAATCATAAGATATGTCTGAATTATGAAGAGCATCATGAAATTTTTAAACACATAAAAATTCATGTACTGATAAGACTTTGCAATTCAGAATTTTATTGTGTTTAAAATAATAGTTTTAAGATTCCTTTATTTCTGCTTGTTTCTATATAAATGAATTTTATCATTGGGTCTAATTTTGATCTAAGTAAATGAAATAATTCATGATAGTGAATGGCATATTTTGGTTTGTCATTGTAATAAAATAAATTATTATCTCCTCTTGGTATGTTTTATTATTCCCATTGAGGAGTATAAAGAGTAACAAGAAAGCCAGCATGCATCTTAACCTGCCGTCCTCCTGCAGCCACCTCCTGCCGAACCTTCATGGTGGAGGGCTGTACAGCAACAACGTGCCGCTCCTGCAGGGTGCACGAGGAGGGCAAGGACTTCTCGGAGCAAGTCCAGGGCTTCTTCCGACTCCACCAGGACCTGGGAGCCTCCTGGGATCAGGTCTAGGTGGACAAGGAGGCTTCTTTGGGTCAGGACTAGGAGGTCAAGACGGTCTTCTTGGAACAGGACCAGGACAAGGGGCCCTCCTAGGATCAGGACCAGGAGTGCAAGGAAACCCCCTTGGTTCAGGTGTTGGTGTCCAGGGAAGTGCTCTTGGGTCAGTGCTAGGGCAGGGAAATTCACTAAAAGCTGGAAAGGGACGTGGAAGCATTCTAGGAGTAGGACCACAGCAACAAGGATTGTTAGGAAATGGACCTCAAGTGTGGGCAGATGGTGCAGGACCACAGGGAAACCAACAGGGAGGTCTGCTTGGGTCATATCCCCAGCAGGATGACATGCATGGAAGGCGTAACCAAATGGGAGGCCTATTAGGATCAAAACCACATGATGAAGATATGTATGGAGGTGGAAACCAATTAGGATCACCATTACAACATCAGAATAGATATGGAAGGGGAAAGCAACAAGGAAGCCTGCTAGGAGATATACCTCAGCAGGAGGATATGTATGGAAGGGGGCCCAAACTGGGAAGTCTTCTTGGTTCAGGTCCCCTACATGGAAAATCCTACAAAATGAACTATGAGGAGGGAAGCCTTCTTGGAGCAGGACCAGATCAAGATTATTACCAGTCGGACATGGACCAAGGAGGCCTTCTCGACATGTCCCCACCCATGAGGTTGCTTAAGATAAATTACAGTTTTAGTCACAGTCAAACCTTCTTAATATAACCAGTGGAGTATTAAAGATTTCATATGCAAAGAACTTTTATGCAAGTGTTTCAGCTTTTTGCATGATCCTTCATTTAACTTTAAATTGGTTTCCAAAGGTAAACTTAAAAAGGTTTCACTGCAAGAATGCCATATCACTTATCATGAATCTAATTATTTGAGGTACAGTAAAATGATTTATGAATTGACCCAGAAAAGATTTATAATCCTCAAATAACACAATATTCACACTTACTTTTTTCTGCATAGTCACTACATGAATCGTGGAGGAGGAGGAGGAGGAGGCCAGTATGCCAGTGTACCTCCTCCCCAAGGTGGTCGTGGGGGAGGTTATGGTGGCAGAGGTGGCAATAGAGGCCTCCTAGGTTCACCACCATTGATGAGTCAGTCCTCTGATTACCACAGGTATTTAGTCATGTACTTATTCATTAATGTAATGTGTATTATGTGTGATTACCGATGTAAGATTGCCTAGTTGTGCAATGCAATGAGAAAGTTGTACTTTCATACTGTCCAATTTCTTAAATTTTCCTCCATCATACATATCTTTTTTACTCTTTTCAATGTCAGCATTCTATTTTCTCCCGCAGCTTTGTCTTTTAAGAAAGAAAAAGTGGTGGATGAATTTATTCAAATTATATTTTCTCAAGAAACAAAATGAATGGTACTGTGTTAATGGGTAAATAACAAAACAAGTTTGTAATTGATAAGTTGGAGAGAATTCAGATGCACTTTACAAGCAAAATTGAGTACTTATTATTAGATATTTAAGGAACATCAACTATATTTTGTAGAAAGAAAAAGATGTATAATCATTTATGCTTTCCAATGAAATGAAGGAATTGGAAAAAAAGTGCCAGAACATAAATTTTTCAGTGTGGTTTCAGGAGTTTTACATGATGTGGATCAGGTTTTTGATGTGAAGAATATGGGTGAGAAATACTAAAAGAAACAGGAGATAGAGAGGAGGGTGAGTGGTTTCAGGTGCAAGTGAGTCTGTGGCAAGGGTGTGTGTTCTAACCATAACTGTTGATTTTTTATGGATTGGGTAATGAGGGAGGTTCATACAAGGGTCTTGGAGGGAGCATTGAGGAATGTTTGGAAAGAGAGATCACTCTAGTAGGGCCAAAATCTTTGAAGGGATCCACAAAAATGTCAATTTGTATAATGTACTACAAATTGACTGAATATAGTATTGATTATTATTATATTAGTCCTGATGGTTTGTATGGATGCAAAGCATAGACAATAGATAATATATGGAACAGGGTGAATCTGTTGAAAATATAATTTTTGAGGACATTATGTGGTTTGAGGAGGGTTGAAGAAAGTAACAATAGGGTAAGAAAGATTTTAGGTAATAAGAAGAGAATGGTAGAGAGAGCTGATGAGGGTATGCTGAAATGGTTTGGACTTATGGAGAGAATGAGTAAATAGAGATTGACAGAGAATATACCTGTCAGAAGTGGTGGGGACAAGAAGGGAGAGATAGAATTGGAGATGGAAGGATGGAAAAGTTTTGTTTTTTAAGGCTTGAACATACAGGGGGTTGAAAGATTTGCAAAGGATGGAATGAATTGCAGTACTGTGGTTTACATTGGGCAGTATGCTGTCAATGGACTGAGCCAGATTATATGGAGTGGCTGAGGGAAACCATGGATAGGTCTGTGGTTAGAGTGATTTTCAGTGATGTGGTACACATGGGGCAATATGCTTTCATTGGTCTGAGCCAGGTTATTTGAAGCAGCCTAGGGAAACCATAGATACACATGACAGCTAGAGAATGTATGTAAGTAAATAGGCCATTTGTTCATCCATTCCTGGCTCTGTCTCATTGATGCAGAAAGTGGCAATCCGGTATGAAAGATATTTTGTTGCCCTGTACTCTATGCACATAGATTTACACATTCCTGTACTGTATGAATTATGATACTGGCTGATTTTTCAATCCCTCCTCAACTCCTATCATCAGACATCTTGAATCTCACACTCTTCTCTCAGATCACCAGAATAGCTTTTGTAAGGCAAGATCCATTTGTGATGTTCTTTCCTGTATAACTGATGTCTTATCATCTCCTAGTCTTTTTCTCCTTTTTATCATTAATTTCCTTTCATCTACAAGTGACCAAATACAGTCATATGCTGATGACTCAACACTGCATTCCTCCACATCCTACAGTTCTGTTCTTTCTTCTCTCATTCGATCTGCACCTTGTCTTGTCACAACATCCTCAATAAACTCAGACTTGGACAGGATATCTCATTAGATTAGATGAAATCTGGATTAGTGTCATGCTTCAAAGACCCAGTTTTTGCCCATCTCACTATTGCAAATATTTTGCAACTTTCCTCTTTCCTTTTACAGTTCTGTAACTGCACCTCTTAACTCGATGAACATACTTGGTATTAGTGTAACATCCAGTATATCCTAGAAACACCATATTATGGAAATAAGTCTGCCTCAAACAAACTCTGAGTACTGTGTAGATGTCAGAATTTCTTTTCTTATGAACTGTAGTTCTGTATATGCAAAGGATTGATCCATCCTTGTTTGGAGTATTGCTCTCACATCTGGGGTGGTTTTAGCTCAGTATCTTTACTTGATAGAGCTGAGTAGAAGCAGTCCACCTTATCAACTCTTCCAGGCTAACTTTGAAACTTGACCCACTTGCCGTATGCTACAATGTTGCTTCACTTTCCCTTCTTACCTGGTATTACTTTGGTTTTTGCTCCAAGGAGCTCGCTGCTGTGTCACATGATTACTATGTAGCTGTTGGCAACTCATGGTTGGGCCATTTTGGTTGCTGTTTTTTTTCCCTACATCTTGAAGCTTAGGAGCTCTCTGTCCTCTCATGTCTTTTATGATACCTATGACCTGGCACATTCTAAAAGACAGGTTTTTCAGTTCCCCAAAATTTGTGAATACTTTCTATTGTCTTCTTTTTCCCTTTCATAATCTTCCTTATATTTCAGTTAAGTTCCTGCCTTGATGTGGACTTTTGTCTGTGACTAGAGCCTCCAAAAGGGGGACTTCAGTGTATTAATGACGTTAGGAAATGACAGTGTACACGTAGTGTAATATTGTAACACAATTTGACTATTTTTTCTTATAAGCTACAGCAACAATTTTTTGTAGCTTGAAAGTTAAATTGACTGAAGATGAGGATAATTGTTTTAAAATAAGAAATATAAAAAAAGCAGAATTCCAAAGCACTTCTTTTGATTGAGGTTTAGCTTAGATCAGGTATTTTCTGTCTTTAACTTCATGAATTTCATACATGGTTTTTATGGTGGTTCAGATACATATGGCTTTTGAAATTACTCTTACACATCTTCAACATAGATTCATGAAATTAAACTAACACCTCAACATTTCTAGACTGCACCTCCTTGTGATTATGCTGCAAGGTTGTATCTTTGGAGTGAATATTGTCAAAGAGGTTAAGTGCAAGATTAATTATACCTTCAATTATTGCCATGCAAATATTATCACGTATCTATTCCTTTAAGGCTATGTAGTTCTAGTTCTTGCAGGCTAGCATGGTAGTTAATATGTTCAATCCTCCATGATTATGCTTGGAAAGTGCTTCATAATTCTCTCAATTTTTTTTTATTTCTGTTGGTTTCACTGGACTTAACATGATCCAGCAGTATTCCATTTTTGTTTATATATGCTTTAAAAATTTTCAAGAGAGAGTACAAGGCTGGGCAACGACAGACAATGAAAGTAGTACCATCTAGGTATCATAAGTGTTAGTGATGGCAGTGCAGTGGCTGTCATGTTCCCATTCCTCGCCTGGGTTACTGTCTTTTCTTTCTTCCTCACATATTTGCAGGTAATTGGCACTTATTCCACAAACACGGACACTACCCATCTTACACATAACACTCAAGAACACGTGGTACACAGTGCTCTAAACTATCTTATGGTGAGTGCTTCGTGTTGGACCTGCTTAATGGCAGGTTCTCTTCCTAGGTAAAGAAAGTTCAACAGATGGGCCCTTTGAGTGTAGAACTTTCTCCATTTTCTGCAAATAGGTAATCACACATATATGTATGCATAAACGTGTGCATACATACACAAAGTTTAAAAGGTTGTATGATAGAAAATCACCAAGAGATGGAGCTTCATGAGAGTAAAACTCCCTCCTTGTACAGTATGAATAGGTAATTATACACTACTAAAATTGATGATGCATTTCAGCTCACAAGGAAACAGCTATAGTGGTGGCCAAGGAGGCTACAGAGGGAGTAGACAGAACCAGTCCTATAGCAGTGGAGGGGGTTACAACAGCAGCAGAAACATGGGAGGCTACAGCAGTAATCAGAGGTAATGTGCTTACAAACATGAGCCTAAGGGATTATTTTCCCAGTGATTTGTACTTACCTGGATTCAGGAGCCATAATGTTTTGATTTCTGGTTAGGACATGAGGATACATTTTGGTTTGAATGAGTATTCTTTTGTTTGTGGTCATGATAAAAATACTACAGTAGTGCTCTTAGTTGAATCTTGTTTCTTTATCCTTGTTGTTTCTCTACATCCACTTTTTCTTTTTCTCCTTGGATTACTAATTGTTATGCATACTGATAATAAATTCACACTTTCCTTTCATAGATTGTTCATGTTAATTCTTTTAGTGGAAGCAGAAGTACCATTATGATGCTGAGACTGTGGTGCAGAGAAATTATTTGTTTATTTGTTTGTTGATTAATGTTAGCAGTATTGGCCTTCAGGCAAGTGACTGTAGTGAGTGGCTGAATTATATGAATTCTTTGGCAAATGTTTTTTGTTATTATTCTATAATTGGTAGGAGTAGGCACAGATAATGCCCAGTAGTAAATGAGTATCTGTAAGCTGCCTGGCTTTTGTCTTTAAACGAGAACATTGGCAAATAGTAACCAAAATATTGACAGAACTTCTACACTTTGTGACCAAAGTAGTAAAAGAATATTCTCCATGTTTTGCTTGGATGGATTATGTCAGTCTTTGTATGCTAGATCCCATTATCACAGCGTGATGGAGGTTGCAAGATCTTTTTTCAGTTTAGCTGCTGATCATCTCATTTATATGTGAAAGAGAGCATATTGGTAGCAGTTCTCAAAGCATTTGCTCAGGAATTCTATTTTTGTTAGGATGTCTCATAAGTGAAGGAGGTTCAGTACTACTTAGTTGCACTGATATTGTGAATATGATGACCTTTGCCAAGCAAGAAGGTTTATGTGGTGTGGAAAGTATGATTTTTGATTATTCAAAACTCCTGCAGCTTCAAGCTGCACCTCAATCAGTCCTTCTTTGGATTGCCAAATTCCCTTGATGATACTGTACTCTTTTGTCCTTTGACGATGATACAGCTGTAATAAAGATGACTTTGCAGAGTCCTGTAACAACTATGGAAAATATAGTAAGAGAGTGAAGACTGACTGGTAAGTATATTGGGAAATGATACAAGACAGAGAAATGAGAGGTCAACAGCATCATTGATTGTAGGATAATGTGAAATATCAAACATTTTGTCTTATCATCATTGGCATATTAAATGCAGGGTACTCTGTAATAAACATGAACAGATTGTTGAGAAAAGTAAATATTTATAATGAATACTGTATTGACATCCCTACATAATTTCAGACATGGCTCAGGTGGTTATGGCTATGGATCTGGAAGTAATTCAAGTGGCTTTGGTTACAATTCAGGAGGTTACAGCTACAGTTCAGGAGGGAGCAGTGGTGGTTATAACAGAAATAATAATTGGAGCTCCAGCTCGCACCAGGGTGGCAGAGGAAGAGGTGGTCGTGGTTATTATACATCAAATAATTAAAAGAAGGTAAATCAATTCAGAGATAGTTAAAACCCAGAATGGCAAATGTTATGGATGAAACCCAGTTAGGAAATATAGGTGGATGAAGTGATACGTTGATTTGTCATCTGTTATATTTGTTGTCAAGACAGGTACCAAACCAATTTTTAAATTTTTCTTGATGTTTGCAGTCTACTCTGTACTTAGTGCATATGAGGATTGGTATGAAACATGCCTAAAGTCTTTAAGAGTTTTTTTTCTGCCTTAAGGTTAATTTATTAAGGATTTATATGACAGTTGAAACTTTTTTATACATTTTGTTTTCATATTTTTAAATCGATATTTTGCCAACTTGGCATGTTGAATATCTTTTGTACGGGTGGCTATTTCTGTGTCAAAAGTTGTAATACAGTACATTACATTACTTAGATTTGTTCGAAGCTACTAGATACTGTATTCCCTAATTTTCTCCGTTTATTATTGTTAAATTTGATATTTCCATTTTATAATACTGTATATATGATCTCTGAATTGAAAGTATCTGTATTAGTGTATGTTTTATTATTATCCCAAAGTTTATATGAAACATGTCTCATTTTCTAATTCATTACTAGACCTTTGTGGCTTGTCCACATTTTCCTGTTAGCACATTTAATAATATCAGGAGCATTGTTAGAAAATATTGAAGGAACTTAGTTCCTCCTGATTTTTATTTATAGATGTTAAAGAGGATACCAGAATGTAGTGACAAATATGTCAGATATTGCAAATAAAATAGCACTGCTTTTTATATATACTTGTAAATTACCTGGAAGACTGAAGCTAGTCTCTTGATATTTTATGTGTAAATGTCTTTGAACCATGGACTGAGTTCATGGAAGGAAAATAACCTCCGTTTGATGAATTAAAATTTTTCTTAAGTTTTTGAATGAGTATAACAGCTCCAGGTTAGGTAAATAGTTTCATATATATATTAATATAAATATATATGAGCATGAATTTTGTGTAATCTAAACAAAATAGAAGGAATATAACTTACTTAGCGCAAAGTTTTGTAAATTATGCCTAGGTAGTGGTGGCTACAGTAAGAACTGGACTGTTACAATACTGTACCAATGTGAACATGTGGTTTATACATCTTCACCTGTCTTTCGTATTAGGAGTCGTCACTTTTCTGTACCATGTTTTTAGAGTACATGATTAGTACAAAACTTTGTAAATTGAATAAAGTGTATTCTTTCCTTTCATGTTTATTTGCCTCAGGGAAGCTGTGTCATAGATGCCTCTTTACAGTCAGAAACATCATGGTATACACTGAATATGTTCCAAAACACTTTGACATCCATTTATAGTTCAGTTACACAACCCCAGGACCCATTTTATTGTGCTCCTGCAGCTCCAATGCTGCTTTTCAAGTAGGAGCAGGGAAAAATTGGACACCTCTGGAATGAGAAATTCCTTTGGTGAGACTTTTTTTTTCCCCCCATTGACAATGATACAGCCTTGCTGAAGGTAACTTCTTGCTTACATTGTAACCTCTTACAGGTAGTCTGGTAACACTATTCCTTAACTTAGTGCATTGGTTGTAACACTTTTCCATAACATGGTATATTGATTTGGATGTCTAAAAGGCAAAATCAGAAATGCCAGCTAAAACTCTTAATTTAGATGTGAATGTACAATTGAAACAAGTCTACCAGCTTCCAGTAAATGAAAGGAAGATGCTTTTAAAGTATAGTACATCTTTTGACAAAGATGCTACTATTGCAGTATTAACACCAGGATCCTTGTATGGGAATCCCATACAAGTCCTACACATACCTCGGTCAGTCCTTGAGATCTTGGAGAGAGAAGATAGTGAAAGTTTGTTTATGATGGGCATTTGACAATTGGATGGTGACAGCACAAGCGTGAAGGGGCTGGTGTGAGGTCTTATCTGTGTTTGTCTGTTTTTATTGATTAATAATAGCCATTTTTATGTTTTAGTATGAGTGTGTAATGTTTGTTCAAATAGTATAGATATTTGGAAATGTGTATCTAAGGATGGTGTATTAAGAAGGTGAGGGCAACCATTTAGCTTGTTGGGTGATGTACACAGTACTTGTCTTAGGTGGTGGATGAGGTATTTGGTTATTTAGATGCTTTAAGTATGTAGGTATACCTCTGTTAATGAAGCTTTTTTATATCAAACTTCCTTTTCCCATTTTCTTTTTTAATTGAAAAACAAAGTTTGTTCCATTTTTTTATTTGCTTGAAATATTAAATGTGATCTCACATATTGCATTGTCATGATTTTTTGTTCAAATTTCGGCAAACCAGCATGAAGTATTGTATTACTTTACAGTGTGCAAATCAACACAAAGCATAATCAACTTGAACTTTACACTTGGCTTATGTGTATGGCTTTTTCTCACACCATTCTTGTTTTTGCTGAAAAAATGAATTACCTGCCAACATTGTATCAGTCAAGCATCCTTCAAGTGGTAGTGATGCATTTGTGCTAAAGACGAAGTGACAATTCAACCTCAATGTAAGAATGCAAGTAATACAGTTGGTTAGGACAGGCGAGAACAAATGTAATGTGGTGTCCTCGGGTTAGGCTCAGTCCTTATTGAAAATTTTCTTAAACCAAGCGGAGTGTAAATGCTGCTGTTCAAGCCACGGATAGATCAACTGCTAAGAAATTAACTTGCCAAAGGAGCAGCTTAAAGAAGATAATGGAAAACAGATTGTGTGTTTGTGTGGGTGTTGTGATTCATCATCATACAACTGAGCCAGACTCTCATTGATAAAACCTTATGATCCAATGAAAGTTGAAAGTCTGAAGGAGTTTGGGAATCCAAGGAAACATTTGTTGCCAGCATAGTTTGGTTTGAAAAGTTTAAGAATCAAATGAAAATTCACAGCATTCACATCACAGGCAGAGCAGCAAATAATGATAATCCAAGTTGTGAGTTCCCAGCTACACACGAAGTCATCATGCGTGGCAGGATCAGTTGATGGGAGAGAACCTTGGCACAGTTGCCAATGAGACTGAAAAAGTGTTAACTGTGAACATTTTGTGACATCACAAGAATTGCAGATTCATTGGAAGCTCTTAGATAATGATCCAGATTAGGAATTCAGCAGTGCTGTCAAGAAAACTATTACAAGAAATCCATTATCATGAAATTCTTAAAGAAAGGAAGAAGTCGAGAAGCTCAATACTTTATGTACTCTTGAAAAAGAAAACGACTGCTTAGCATTCACAAGAGCCAGAGCCAGGAAAATCAACCCAAGATTTTGGAAGCTCCCTTAATTAGCAAGTCATCCACTGCTGTTTGGTTGGAGGGAAGGTTGACAGTGCAAGAAGCCTGAGGAAGTCTTGGGTAAGTTTGATTTTTTGTTTTGTTTTCTGTTTTACTGGAAGATTTACTTAAATGTTTTTTTATTGTGTGAATCTTGTATAGTATACACCGTACAGAATGATGGAGGACTTGAACCTAACCCCCCCACGCTCCATGTTGAATTTAACTCCTGGCATTGAAGGTTCTGACGCTGAAGCAGATGTTAAGAACACTGCTGTTTCATTACCAGAGGTATAGATGTATGGCTGGGGTATGTTTCTGATATTGGTTGGGTTAGATGATTTGGAAAGGAAGACTGAATTTGTGATATTTAGGTGATGATATTTATTAGAGGATTACGAAAAGACTAGAACTTGGTTATATGGCCAAAATCATTCATAGTGCAAACCATCACACAGCAAGCTATCATACACTAACTAGATATATGATTTCCATCAGTCAGACAAGAAATTTTGGCTGACTAGTTATAAAACCCATCTTTCAAGATAAGAGCTCTTCTTGCTGCAGTCAGGAAATTGGCACACTTCAGGGTATAGGGGTGAAGAATATGGTTGCAGTATTCAAGGATGAGATGTAAGGTAGAGAGGCGGGTATTTCCTCAGTTCCTGATGCAAACATGCTAAAGTAGGGGAGGGATAGCGAGTATGACGGGTTGTACACAGTTTCTGCTCTCATTTTCTCTTGGTCTCCACTGAAGACTCACACATCCTCTTAGTCTTTCTTTGCTCAACATCTTTATGTGTCCGAGTCATTTAATCACCTAAGTTGGCCCCCTAAATTGGGGTATACCAATTATATGGTCAACCTGCCTTATGTCACATGTTACCCTCAGGCATTTAATTTGCAACCATCTGTCTCTTTGGTGTGTGCCACCAAAGCTGTCATTTGCAAATGGCAGCTGGTTCACCTCTCGTGCCTCTTCACACACCAGCATACCGTAGCTTCTATCCTTACCCTGAGATCCTTACATATACTTTCGTCACTACCATATACTTAAATATACACCACGGCTGCATCACATCCTTGTCACGGTCCCATCACTAGCACACATGCCGTACTTTCCAATGCATTTTGAATCTTTCTATTTACCGCTCATATACTTAGAGCAACATCCAACAAAAGGGCCTCTGTCAACTGCATCATACTTTTTCACTGATCCTCTACCCCTCCTGAAGCCACCACTTCCTCTGAAAGTTAGATAGCCCTTGCACGCCACAATCTATTCAATCATTATTCACCCAAAACACATTACCAGTTATATATTCTTTGACCATGTACCGCCTCAGATTTCCTATCACAACAGCATGTGGATCCATAGAAGATTATTATTATTTGCCAACTAATCTTTCGGTACACTACTGTAGATTATCTTCATTCGGATTCCCCTATTTTATATCTCAGTGGTGTATTTATATCAGAAGGTAGT